>JANSJX010000809.1:0-16243 GCA_026168455.1 Theocolax elegans | reverse complement strand
TTAAAAATCTCCTCTTCGACAAATACAATAAAAACAAAAACCTTATTAAAGATTGGGGAGATAAGGAATGTTTGATAATGAAGAATGTTTTTAACAAGGTTACTTTAAATTTAGAAAATACTAACATTCCAAGAGCATATGGCTTAACAAAGATTCACAAAATAGATTCCTATTCGCATCATAGTGTCAGCGATTCAGTCCCCCTACACTTTAAATAAAGCCTTAAGGAGATGTGATACCCAAATTACAGGAACCTACCTCTAAAATCCAAAAATTTAAAAAACTAATGGAATTAAAAATCTGAAAAATTTACAGGCAATGTTTGAAAGCAAATAGAATACCGTTACAGAGCGATTTTTTCAAATAATTAATTTAAATGAATTATCGAAATAACCATTTTTTGGTCGGTAATATATAGCTAAAAACAAAGCTTTGAATAAAGTAAAGTGCATTGCATTCGTCTTGAAAAATGAGCCGGGACGACTACCTGATTTTTGTATCTGTAGTGACTAAGGCGCTATCATGACTTAAAATCGGCTCGTCGAATTCCGCATAAAAAACTTAATTACATGAATTTCACAAAAATGCTGAGAAGATCGTGTAATAACCGATTTGAGTAAACTAAAGTGCATTGTCTTCGTCTTGAAAAATGAGCCGGGACGACCCTACCTGATTTCTTCGTTTCTGTAGTGACTAAGGCGCTATATGACTTAAAATCGGCTCGTCGATTTCCGCATAAAATAAATTTAATTACATGAATTTCACAAAAATCTGCAGAAGATCGTGTAATTAACCGATTTGATTAAACGAAGTGCATTGTATTCGTCTTGAAAAATGAGCCGGGACGACCCTACCTGATTATTTCGTATCTGTCTTGACTAAGGCGCTATCATGACTTAAAATCGGCGCGAATTCGCATCAAATAAATTTAATACATGAATTTCACAAAAATGCTGCAGAAGATCGTGTAATTAACCGATTTGAATAAACTAAAGTGGCATTGTATTCGTCTTGAAAAAGGGGTGAGCCGGAAAAGACCCTACCGGATTTTTTCGTATCGTCTTGACTAAGGCGCTATCATGACTTAAAAATCAGGCTGCTGTCGAATTCCGCTATAAAAATAAATTTAAATTACATTGAATATTCACAAAAATGTTGCAAGTAGATCGTAGTAATTAACCGATTTGAATAAAGCTAAAGTTGCATTGGATTCGTCCTTGAAAAATGAGCCTGGAAACGACTCTACCTGATTTTTTCGTATCTGGCTTGAATAAGGCGCTTATCATGAACTTAAAATCGGCGCGTCGAATTACCGGGGGGGGGCAGAAAAGTAACCTTTATTAACATGAAACTTTCACAAAAATGTTAAGTAAATCGTGTAATTAACCGATTTGTAATAAACTTAAAGTGCATTGTATTCGTCCTTGAAAATGAGCCGGAACGACCCTACCTGATTTTTTCGTATCTGTCTTGACTAAGGCGCATCATGACTTAAAATCGGCGCGTCGAATTTCGCATAAATAAAATTTAATTACATGAATTTCAGAAAAAATGCTGCAGAAGATCATGTATTAATCGATTTGTATAAACTAAAGTGCATTGTATTCGTCTTGAAAAATGAGCCGGACGACCCTACCTGATTTTTCGTATCTGTCGTGACTAAGGCGCTATCATGACTTAAAATCGGCGCGTCGAATTCCGCTAAAATAAATTTAATTACATTGAATTTCACAAAAATGCTGCAGAAGAATCGTGTAATTAACCGATTTGATATAAAATAAAGTGCATTGTATTCGTCTTGAAAAATGAGCCGGGAACGATCCTACCTGATTTTTTCGTATCTGTAGTGACTAAGGCGCTAATCATGACTTAAAATCGGCGCGTCGAATTCCGCATAAAATAAATTTAATTACATGAATTTCACAAAAATGTTGCAGTAAGATCGTGTAATTAACCGATTTGAATAAACTAAAGTGCATTGTATTCGTCTTGAAAAATGAGGCCGGGAACGACCCTACCTGATTTTTTCGTATCTGTCTTGACTAAGGCGCTATAATGACTTAAATTCGGCGCGTCGAATTCCGCATAAAAGTAATTTAATTACATAATTTCACAAAAATTGCTGCAGGAGATCGTGTAATTACCGATGTTGATAAACTAAAGTGCATTGTATTCGTCTTGAAAAATGAGCCGGGACGAACCTACCTGATTTTTTCGTATCTGTCGTGATTAAGGCGCTACTGACTTAAAATCGGCGCGTCAGAATTCCGCATAAAATAAATTAATTACATGAATTTCACAAAAATGCTGCAGAAGATCGTGTAATTAACCGATTGTAATAAACTTAAAGTGCATTGTATTCGTCTTGAAAAATGAGCCGGGACGACCCTACCTGATTTTTTCGTATCTGTCTTGAATAAGGCGCTATCATGACTTAAAATCGGCGCGTCGAATTCCGCATAAATAAATTTAATTACATGAATTTCACAAAAATGTTGCAGTAGATCGTGTAATTAACCGATTTGAATAAACTAAAGTGCATTGTATTCGTCTTGAAAAATGAGCCGGAACGACCCTACCTGATTTTTTCGTATCTGTCTGACTAAGGCGCTATCATGACTTAAAATCGGCGCGTCGAATTCCGCATAAAATAAATTTAATTACATGAATTTCACAAAAATGCTGCAGAAGATCGTGTAATTAACCGATTTGAATAAATTAAAGTGCATTGTATTCGTCTTGAAAAATGAGCCGGAACGACCCTACCTGATTTTTTCGTATCTGTCGTGACTAAGGCGCTATCATGAACTTAAAATCGGCGCGTCGAATTCCGCATAAAATAAATTTAATTACATGAATTTCACAAAAATGCTTGCAGAATATCGTGTAATTACCGATTTGAATAAACTAAAGTGCATTGTATTCGTCTTGAAAAATGAGCGGACGACCCTACCTGATTTTTTCGTATCTGTCTTGACTAATGCGCCATCATGACTTAAAATCGGCGCGTCGAATTCCGCATAAAATAAATTTAATACATGAATTTCACAAAAATGCTGGAGAAGATCGTGTAATCAACCGATTTGAGTAAACTAAAGTGCATTGTCTTCGTCTTGAAAAATGAGCCGGGACGACCCTACCTGATTTCTTCGTATCTGTAGTGACTAAGGCGCTATTATGACTTAAAATCGGCTCGTCGATTTCCGCATAAAATAAATTTAATTACATGAATTTCACAAAAATTCTGCAGAAGATCGTGTAATTAACCGATTTGATTAAACTAAAGTGCATTGTATTCGTCTTGAAAAATGAGCCGGGACGACCCTACCTGAATTTTTCGTATCTGTAGTGACTAAGGCCATAAAATGACTTAAAATCGGCGCGTCGAATTCCGCATAAAGTAACTTTATTACATGAAATTTCACAAAAATGCTTGCAGAAGATCGTGTATTAACCGATTGTGAATAAACTAAAGTGCATTGTATTCGTCTTGAAAAATGAGCCGGACGACCCTACCTGATTTTTTCGTATCTGTCTTGACTAAGGCGCTATCATGACTTAAAATCGGCGCGTCGAATTCCGCATAAAATAAATTAATTACATGAATTTCACAAAAATGTTGCAGTAGATCGTGTAATTAACCGATTTGTAATAAACTAAAGTGCATTGTATTCGTCTTGAAAAATGAGCCGGAAACGACCCTACCTGATTTTTTCGTATCTGTCTTGACTAAGGCGCTATCATGACTTAAAATCGGCGCGTCGAATTCCGCATAAAATAAATTTAATTACATGAATTTCACAAAAATGTTGCAGAAGATCGTGTATTAACCGATTTGTATAAACTAAAGTGCATTGTCTTCGTCTTGAAAAATGAGCCGGAACGACCCTACCTGATTTTTTCGTATCTGTCTTGACTAAGGCGCTATCATGACTTAAAATCGGCGCGTCGAATTCCGCATAAAATAATTAATTACATGAATTTCACAAAAATGTTGCAGAAGATCGTGTAATTAACCGATTTGTATAAACTAAAGTGCATTGTATTCGTCTTGAAAAATGAGCCGGAACGACCCTACCTGATTTTTTCGTATCTGTCTTGACTAAGGCGCTATCATGACTTAAAATCGGCGCGTCGAATTCCGCATAAAATAAATTTAATTACATGAATTTCACAAAAATGTTGCAGTAGATCGTGTAATTAACCGATTTGTAATAAACTAAAGTGCATTGTATTCGTCTTGAAAAATGAGCCGGAACGACCCTACCTGATTTTTTCGTATCTGTCTTGACTAAGGCGCTATCATGACTTAAAATCGGCGCGTCGAATTCCGCATAAAATAAATTTAATTACATGAATTTCACAAAAATGTTGCAGAAGATCGTGTAATTAACCGATTTGTAATAAACTAAAGTGCATTGTATTCGTCTTGAAAAATGAGCCGGAACGACCCTACCTGATTTTTTTCGTATCTGTCTTGACTAAGGCGCTATCATGACTTAAAATCGGCGCGTCGAATTCCGCATAAAATAAATTTAATTACATGAATTTCACAAAAATGCTGCAGAAGATCGTGTAATTAACCGATTTGAATAAACTAAAGTGCATTGTATTCGTCTTGAAAAATGAGCCGGACGACCCTACCTGATTTTTTCGTATCTGTCTTGACTAAGGCGCTATCATGACTTAAAATCGGCGCGTCGAATTCCGCATAAAATAACTTTAATAACATGAATTTCACAAAAATGTTGCAGAAGATCGTGTAATTAACCGATTTGAATAAAGTAAAGTGCATTGCATTCGTCTTGAAAAATGAGCCGGGACGACCCTACCTGATTTTTTTGTATCTGTAGTGACTAAGGCGCTATACATGACTTAAAGTCGGCTCGTCGAATTCCGCATAAAATAAATTTAATTACATGAATTTCACAAAAATGCTGGAGAAGATCGTGTAATTAACCGATTTGAATAAACTAAAGTGCATTGTATTCGTCTTGAAAAATGAGCCGGGACGACCCTACCTGATTTTTCGTATCTGTAGTGACTAAGGCGCTATAATGACTTAAAATCGGCTCGTCGAATTCCGCATAAAAGTAACTTTAATTACATGAATTTCACAAAAATGCTTCAAGAAGATCGTGTAATTAACCGATTTGAATAAACTAAAGTGCATTGTATTCGTCTTGAAAAATGAGCCGGGACGACCCTACCTGATTTTTTCGTATCTGTCTTGACTAAGGCGCTAATCATGACTTAAATCGGCGCGTCGAATTCCGCATAAAATAAATTTAATTACATGAATTTCACAAAAATGCTGCAGAAGATCGTGTAATTAACCGATTTGTATAAACTAAAGTGCATTGTATTCGTCTTGAAAAATGAGCCGGAACGACCCTACCTGATTTTTCGTATCTGTCTTGACTAAGGCGCTATCATGACTTAAAATCGGCGCGTCGAATTCCGCATAAAATAAATTTAATTACATGAATTTCACAAAATGTTGCAGTAGATCGTGTAATTAACCGATTTGAATAAACTAAAGTGCATTGTATTCGTCTTGAAAAATGAGCCGGAACGACCCTACCTGATTTTTTCGTATCTGTCTTGACTAAGGCGCTATCATGACTTAAAATCGGCGCGTCGAATTCCGCATAAAATAACTTTAATATACATGAATTTCACAAAAATGCTGCAGAAGATCGTGTAATTAACCGATTTGAATAAATAAAGTGCATTGTATTCGTCTTGAAAAATGAGCCGGACGACCCTACCTGATTTTTTCGTATCTGTCTTGACTAAGGCGCTATCATGACTTAAATCGGCGCGTCGAATTCCGCATAAATAAATTTAATTACATGAATTTCACAAAAATGCTTGCAGAAGATCGTGTAATTAACCGATTTGATAAACTAAAGTGCATTGTATTCGTCTTGAAAAATGAGCCGGGACGACCCTACCTGATTTTTCGTATCTGTCTTGACTAAGGCGCTATCATGACTTAAAATCGGCTCGTCGAATTCCGCATAAAATAAATTTAATACATGAATTTCACAAAAATGCTGCAGAAGATCGTGTAATTAACCGATTTGAATAAACTAAAGTGCATTGTATTCGTCTTGAAAAATGAGCCGGGACGACCCTACCTGATTTTTCGTATCTGTAGTGACTAAGGCGCTATCATGACTTAAAATCGGCGCGTCGAATTCCGCATAAAATAAATTTAATTACATGAATTTCACAAAATGCTTGCAGAAGATCGTGTAATTAACCGATTTGAATAAACTAAAGTGCATTGTATTCGTCTTGAAAAATGAGCCGGGAACGACCCTACCTGATTTTTTCGTATCTGTCTTGACTAAGGCCTAATATGACTTAAAATCGGCGCGTCGAATTCCGCATAATATAACTTTAATTACATGAAATTTCACAAAAATGTGCTAGAAGATCGTGTAATTAACCGATTTGAATAAACTTAAAGTGCATTGTATTCGTCTTGAAAAATGAGCCGGGACGACCCTACCTGATTTTTCGTATCTGTCTTGACTAAGGCGCTATCATGACTTAAAATCGGCGCGTCGAATTCCGCATCAAATAACTTTAATACATGAATTTCACAAAAATGCTGCAGAAGATCGTGTAATTAACCTATTTGAATAAATTAAAGTGCATTGTATTCGTCTTGAAAATGAGCCGGGACGACCCTACCTGATTTTTTCGTATCTGTCGTGACTAAGGCGCTAACATGACTTAAAGTCGGCTCGTCGAATTCCGCATAAAATAAATTTAATTACATGAATTTCACAAAAATGCTGGAGAAGATCGTGTAATTAACCGATTTGAATAAACTAAAGTGCATTGTATTCGTCTTGAAAAATGAGCCGGGACGACCCTACCTGATTTTTCGTATCTGTAGTGACTAAGGCGCTATCATGACTTAAAATCGGCTCGTCGAATTTCCGCATAAAATAACTTTAATTACATGAATTTCACAAAAATGCTGCAGAAGATCGTGTAATTAACCGATTTGATAAACTAAGTGCATTGTATTCGTCTTGAAAAATGAGCCGGGACGACCCTACCTTGATTTTTTCGTATCTGTCTTGACTAAGGCGCTATCATGACTTAAAATCGGCGCGTCGAATTCCGCATAAAATAACTTTAATACATGAATTTCACAAAAATGCTGCAGAAGATCGTGTAATTAACCGATTTGAATAAACTAAAGTGCATTGTCTTCGTCTTGAAAAATGAGCCGGGACGACCCTACCTGATTTTTTCGTATCTGTCTTGACTAAGGCGCTATCATGACTTAAAATCGGCGCGTCGAATTCCGCATAAATAAATTTAATTACATGAATTTCACAAAAATGTTGCAGTAGATCGTGTAATTAACCGATTTGAATAAACTAAAGTGCATTGTATTCGTCTTGAAAAATGAGCCGGAACGACCCTACCTGATTTTTTCGTATCTGTCTTGACTAAGGCGCTATCATGACTTAAAATCGGCGCGTCGAATTTCGCATAAAATAAATTTAATACATGAATTTCACAAAATGCTGCAGAAGATCGTGTAATTAACCGATTTGAATAAACTAAAGTGCATTGTATTCGTCTTGAAAAATGAGCCGGGAACGACCCTACCTGATTTTTTTGTATCTGTAGTGACTAAGGCGCTATCATGACTTAAATCGGCGCGTCGAATTCCGCATAAAAGTAACTTTAATTACATAATTTCACAAAAATGCTGAAGAAGATCGTGTAATTAACCGATTTGAATAAATTAAAGTGCATTGTATTCGTCTTGAAAAATGAGCCGGGACGACCCTACTTGATTTTTTCGTATCTGTCTTGACTAATGCGCCATCATGACTTAAAATCGGCGCGTCGAATTTCGCATAAAATAAATTTAATACATGAATTTCACAAAAATGCTGAGAAGATCGTGTAATTCAACCGATTTGAAGTAAACTAAAGTGCATTGTCTTCGTCTTGAAAAATGAGCCGGGACGACCCTACCTGATTTCTTCGTATCTGTAGTGACTAAGGCGCTATTATGACTTAAAATCGGCTCGTCGATTTCCGCATAAAATAAATTTAATTACATGAATTTCACAAAAATTCTGCAGAAGATCGTGTAATTAACCGATTTGATTAAACTAAAGTGCATTGTATTCGTCTTGAAAAATGAGCCGGGACGACCCTACCTGAATTTTTCGTATCTGTAGTGACTAAGGCCATAAATGACTTAAAATCGGCGCGTCGAATTCCGCATAATGTAACTTTTATTACATAAATTTCACAAAAATGCTATAGAATATCGTGTAATTAACCAATTTGAATAAATTAAGGTCATTGTATTCGTCTTGAAAAATGAGCAGGGACGACCCTACCTGATTTTTTCGTATCTGTCTTGACTAAGGCGCTATCATGACTTAAAATCGGCGCGTCGAATTCCGCATAAAATAAATTTAATTACATGAATTTCACAAAAATGTTGCAGTAGATCGTGTAATTAACCGATTTGTATAAACTAAAGTGCATTGTATTCGTCTTGAAAAATGAGCCGGAACGACCCTACCTGATTTTTTCGTATCTGTCTTGACTAAGGCGCTATCATGACTTAAAATCGGCGCGTCGAATTCCGCATAAAATAACTTTAATAACATGAATTTCACAAAAATGTTGCAGAAGATCGTGTAATTAACCGATTTGTATAAACTAAAGTGCATTGTATTCGTCTTGAAAAATGAGCCGGAACGACTCTACCTGATTTTTTCGTATCTGTCTTGACTAAGGCGCTATCATGACTTAAAATCGGAGCGTAGAATTTCCGCATAAAATAAATTTAATTACATGAATTTCACAAAAATGTTGCAGTAGATCGTGTAATTAACCGATTTGAATAAACTAAAGTGCATTGTATTCGTCTTGAAAAATGAGCCGGACGACCCTACCTGATTTTTTCGTATCTGTCTTGACTAAGGCGCTATCATGACTTAAAATCGGCGCGTCGAATTCCGCATAAAATAAATTTAATTACATGAATTTCACAAAAATGTTGCAGTAGATCGTGTAATTAACCGATTTGAATAAACTAAAGTGCATTGTATTCGTCTTGAAAAATGAGCCGGACGACCCTACCTGATTTTTTCGTATCTGTCTTGACTAAGGCGCTATCATGACTTAAAATCGGCGCGTCGAATTCCGCATAAAATAACTTAATTACATGAATTTCACAAAAATGCTTGCAGAGATCGTGTAATTAACCGATTTGATAAACTAAAGTGCATTGTATTCGTCTTGAAAAATGAGCCGGGACGACCCTACCTGATTTTTCGTATCTGTAGTGACTAAGGCCATAATATGACTTAAAATCGGCGCGTCGAATTCCGCATAATGTAACTTTTATTACATAAATTTCACAAAAATGCTATAGAATATCGTGTAATTAACCAATTTGAATAAATTAAAGTGCATTGTATTCGTCTTGAAAAATGAGCCGGGACGACCCTACCTGATTTTTTCGTATCTGTCTTGACTAAGGCGCTATCATGACTTAAAATCGGCGCGTCGAATTCCGCATAAAATAAATTTAATACATGAATTTCACAAAAATGCTGCAGAAGATCGTGTAATTAACCGATTTAATAAACTAAAGTGCATTGTATTCGTCTTGAAAAATGAGCCGGGAACGACCCTACCTGATTTTTTCGTATCTGTCTTGACTAAGGCGCTATCATGACTTAAAATCGGCGCGTCGAATTCCGCATAAAATAACTTTAATAACATGAATTTCACAAAAATGTTGCAGAAGATCGTGTAATTAACCGATTTGAATAAACTAAAGTGCATTGTATTCGTCTTGAAAAATGAGCCGGGACGACCCTACCTGATTTTTTCGTATCTGTCTTGACTAAGGCGCTATCATGACTTAAAATCGGCGCGTCGAATTCCGCATAAAATAAATTTAATTACATGAATTTCACAAAAATGCTGCAGAAGATCGTGTAATTAACCGATTTGAATAAACTAAAGTGCATTGTATTCGTCTTGAAAAATGAGCCGGAACGACCTCTACCTGATTTTTTCGTATCTGTCTTGACTAAGGCGCTATCATGACTTAAAATCGGCGCGTCGAATTCCGCATAAAATAACTTTAATAACATGAATTTCACAAAAATGTTGCAGTAAGATCGTGTAATTAACCGATTTGTATAAACTAAAGTGCATTGTATTCGTCTTGAAAAATGAGCCGGAACGACCCTACCTGATTTTTTCGTATCTGTCTTGACTAAGGCGCTATCAATGACTTAAAATCGGCGCGTCGAATTCCGCATAAAGTAACTTTTATTACATAAAATTTCACAAAAATGCTATAGAATATCGTGTAATTAACCGATTTGAATAAATGAAAGTGCATTGTATTCGTCTTGAAAAATGAGCCGGGACGACCCTACCTGATTTTTTCGTATCTGTCTTGACTAAGGCGCTATCATGACTTAAAATCGGCGCGTCGAATTTCGCATAAAATAAATTTAATACATGAATTTCACAAAAATGCTGCAGAAGATCGTGTAATTAACCGATTTGAATAAACTAAAGTGCATTGTATTCGTCTTGAAAAATGAGCCGGGACGACCCTACCTGATTTTTTCGTATCTGTCTTGACTAAGGCGCTATCATGACTTAAAATCGGCGCGTCGAATTCCGCATAAAATAAATTTAATTACATGAATTTCACAAAAATGTTGCAGAAGATCGTGTAATTAACCGATTTGAATAAACTAAAGTGCATTGTATTCGTCTTGAAAAATGAGCCGGGACGACCCTACCTGATTTTTTCGTATCTGTCTTGACTAAGGCGCTATCATGACTTAAAATCGGCGCGTCGAATTCCGCATAAAATAACTTAATTACATGAATTTCACAAAAATGCTGCAGAAGATCGTGTAATTAACCGATTTGAATAAACTAAAGTGCATTGTATTCGTCTTGAAAAATGAGCCGGGACGACCCTACCTGATTTTTTCGTATCTGTAGTGACTAAGGCGCTATCATGACTTAAAATCGGCGCGTCGAATTCCGCATAAAATAAATTTAATTACATGAATTTCACAAAAATGTCTGCAGAAGATCGTGTAATTAACCGATTTGAATAAACTAAAGTGCATTGTATTCGTCTTGAAAAATGAGCCGGGACGACCCTACCTGATTTTTTCGTATCTGTCTTGACTAAGGCGCTATCATGACTTAAAATCGGCGCGTCGAATTCCGCATAAATAAATTTAATTACATGAATTTCACAAAAATGCTGCAGAAGATCGTGTAATTAACCGATTTGAATAAACTAAAGTGCATTGTCTTCGTCTTGAAAAATGAGCCGGGACGACCCTACCTGATTTTTTCGTATCTGTATTGACTAAGGCGCTATTCATGACTTAAAATCGGCGCGTCGAATTCCGCATAAAATAACTTTAATACATGAATTTCACAAAAATGCTGCAGAAGATCGTGTAATTAACCGATTTGATTAAACTAAAGTGCATTGTATTCGTCTTGAAAAATGAGCCGGACGACCCTACCTGATTTTTTCGTATCTGTCTTGAATAAGGCGCTATCATGACTTAAAATCGGCGCTGTCGAATTCCGCATAAAATAAATTTAATTACATGAATTTCACAAAAATGCTAAAGAAGATCGTGTAATTAACCGATTTGAATAAACTAAAGTGCATTGTATTCGTCTTGAAAAATGAGCCGGAACGACCCTACCTGATTTTTTCGTATCTGTAGTGACTAAGGCGCATAAATGACTTAAAATCGGCGCGTCGAATTCCGCATAAATAACTTTAATTACATGAATTTCACAAAAATGCTATAGAATATCGTGTAATTAACCGATTTGAATAAATTAAAGTGCATTGTATTCGTCTTGAAAAATGAGCCGGGACGACCCTACCTGATTTTTTCGTATCTGTCTTGACTAAGGCGCTATCATGACTTAAAATCGGCGCGTCGAATTCGCATAAAATAAATTATAATACATGAATTTCACAAAAATGTTGCAGAAGATCGTGTAATTAACCGATTTGTATAAACTAAAGTGCATTGTATTCGTCTTGAAAAATGAGCCGGAACGACCCTACCTGATTTTTTCGTATCTGTCTTGACTAAGGCGCTATCATGACTTAAAATCGGCGCGTCGAATTCCGCATAATGTAACTTTTATTACATAAATTTCACAAAAATGCTATAGAATATCGTGTAATTAACCAATTTGAATAAACTAAAGTGCATTGTATTCGTCTTGAAAAATGAGCCGGGACGACCCTACCTTGATTTTTTCGTATCTGTCTTGACTAAGGCGCTATCATGACTTAAAATCGGCGCGTCGAATTCCGCATAAAATAAATTTAATTACATGAATTTCACAAAAATGCTGCAGAAGATCGTGTAATTAACCGATTTGAATAAACTAAAGTGCATTGTCTTCGTCTTGAAAAATGAGCCGGACGACCCTACCTGATTTTTCGTATCTGTAGTGACTAAGGCGCTATCATGACTTAAAATCGGCTCGTCGAATTCCGCATAAAATAAATTTAATTACATGAATTTCACAAAAATGTTGCAGAAGATCGTGTAATTAACCGATTTGATAAACTAAAGTGCATTGTATTCGTCTTGAAAAATGAGCCGGGACGACCCTACCTGATTTTTCGTATCTGTAGTGACTAAGGCGCTAATCATGACTTAAAATCGGCGCGTCGAATTCCGCATAAAATAAATTTAATTACATGAATTTAACAAAAATGCTGCAGAAGATCGTGTAATTAACCGATTTGAATAAACTAAAGTGCATTGTATTCGTCTTGAAAAATGAGCAGGGACGACCCTACCTGATTTTTTCGTATCTGTCTTGACTAAGGCGCTATCATGACTTAAAATCGGCGCGTCGAATTCCGCATAAAATAAATTTAATTACATGAATTTCACAAAAATGTTGCAGTAGATCGTGTAATTAACCGATTTGAATAAACTAAAGTGCATTGTATTCGTCTTGAAAAATGAGCCGGAACGACTCTACCTGATTTTTTCGTATCTGTCTTGACTAAGGCGCTATCATGACTTAAAATCGGCGCGTCGAATTCCGCATAAAATAAATTTAATTACATGAATTTCACAAAAATGCTACAGAAGATCGTGTAATTAACCGATTTGTAATAAACTAAAGTGCATTGTATTCGTCTTGAAAATGAGCCGGAACGACCCTACCTGATTTTTTCGTATCTGTCTTGACTAAGGCGCTATCATGACTTAAAATCGGCGCGTCGAATTCCGCATAAATAACTTTAATTACATGAATTTCACAAAAATGCTGCAGAAGATCGTGTAATTAACCGATTTGATATAAACTAAAGTGCATTGTATTCGTCTTGAAAAATGAGCCGGAACGACCCTACCTGATTTTTTCGTATCTGTCTTGACTAAGGCGCTATCATGACTTAAATCGGCGCGTCGAATTCCGCATAAAATAAATTTAATTACATGAATTTCACAAAAATGCTGCAGAAGATCGTGTAATTAACCGATTTGAATAAAGTAAAGTGCATTGTATTCGTCTTGAAAAATGAGCCGGAACGACCCTACCTGATTTTTTCGTATCTGTCTTGACTAAGGCGCTATCATGACTTAAAATCGGCGCGTCGAATTCCGCATAATTAAATTTAATTACATGAATTTCACAAAAATGTTGCAGTAGATCGTGTAATTAACCGATTTGAATAAAGTAAAGTGCATTGTATTCGTCTTGAAAAATGAGCCGGAACGACCCTACCTGATTTTTTTCGTATCTGTCTTGACTAAGGCGCTATCATGACTTAAAATCGGCGCGTCGAATTCCGCATAAAATAAATTTAATTACATGAATTTCACAAAAATGTTGCAGAAGATCGTGTAATTAACGATTTGAATAAACTAAAGTGCATTGTATTCGTCTTGAAAATGAGCCGGAACGACCCTACCTGATTTTTTCGTATCTGTCTTGACTAAGGCGCTATCATGACTTAAAATCGGCGCGTCGAATTCCGCATAAAATAACTTTAATTACATGAATTCACAAAAATGTTGCAGTAAGATCGTGTAATTAACCGATTGTATAAACTAAAGTGCATTGTATTCGTCTTGAAAAATGAGCCGGACGACCCTACCTGATTTTTTCGTATCTGTCTTGACTAAGGCGCTATCATGACTTAAAATCGGCGCGTCGAATTCCGCATAAATAAATTTAATTACATGAATTTCACAAAAATGCTGCAGAAGATCGTGTAATTACCGATTTAAATAAATAAAGTGCATTGTCTTCGTCTTGAAAAATGAGCCGGAACGACCCTACCTGATTTTTTCGTATCTGTCTTGACTAAGGCGCTATCATGACTTAAAATCGGCGCGTCGAATTTCGCATAAAATAAATTTAATTACATGAATTTCACAAAATGCTTGCAGAGATCGTGTAATTAACCGATTTGATATAAAGTAAAGTGCATTGTCTTCGTCTTGAAAAATGAGCCGGAACTGACTCCTACCTGATTTTTTCGTATCTGTCTTGACTAAGGCGCTATCATGACTTAAAATCGGCGCGTCGAATTCCGCATAAATAAATTTAATTACATGAATTTCACAAAAATGTTGCAGTAGATCGTGTAATTACCGATTTGAATAAAGTAAAGTGCATTGTATTCGTCTTGAAAAATGAGCCGGAACGACCCTACCTGATTTTTTCGTATCTGTCGTGACTAAGGCGCTATCATGACTTAAAATCGGCGCGTCGAATTCCGCATAAATAAATTTAATTACATGAATTTCACAAAAATGTCTGCAGAAGATCGTGTAATTACCGATTTGAATAACTAAAGTGCATTGTATTCGTCTTGAAAAATGAGCCGGGACGACCCTACCTGATTTTTTCGTATCTGTCTTGACTAAGGCGCTATCATGACTTAAAATCGGCGCGTCGAATTCGCATAAATAAATTTAATTACATGAATTTCACAAAAATGCTGCAGAAGATCGTGTAATTAACCGATTTGAATAAAGTAAAGTGCATTGTCTTCGTCTTGAAAAATGAGCCGGGAACGACCCTACCTGATTTTTTCGTATCTGTCTTGACTAAGGCGCTATCATGACTTAAAATCGGCGCGTCGACTTTCCGCATAAATAAATTTAATACATGAATTTCACAAAATGTTGCAGTAGATCGTGTAATTAACCGATTTGAATAAACTAAAGTGCATTGTATTCGTCTTGAAAATGAGCCGGAACGACCCTACCTGATTTTTCTTATCTGTCTTGACTAAGAGCGCTATCATGACTTAAAATCGGCTCGTCGAATTCCGCATAAAATAACTTTAATTACATGAATTCACAAAATGCTAGCAGAAGATCGTGTAATTAACCGATTTGAATAAATTAAGTGCATTGTATTCGTCTGAAAAATGAGCCGGGACGACCCTACTGATTTTTTCGTATCTGTCTTGACTAAGGCGCCTATCATGACTTAAAATCGGCGCGTCGAATTTCCGCATAAATAACTTTAATAACATGATTTCACAAAAATGCTGGCAGAAGATCGTGTAATTAACCGATTTGAATAAACTAAAGTGCATTGTCTTCGTCTTGAAAATGAGCCGGGACGACCCTACCTGATTTTTTCGTATCTGTAGTGACTAAGGCGCTATTATGACTTAAAATCGGCTCGTCGAATTCCGCATAAAATAAATTTAATTACATGAATTTCACAAAAATGAGCCGGGACGACCCTACCTGATTTTTGTGTATCTGTAGTGACTAAGGCCATAAAATGACTTAAAATCGGCGCGTCGAAATCCGCATAAAGTAACTTTTATTACATAAATTTCACAAAAATGCTATAGAATATCGTGTAATTAACCAATTTGAATAAATTAAAGTGCATTGTATTCGTCTTGAAAAATGAGCCGG
The DNA here is from genome assembly GCA_026168455.1 of Theocolax elegans. Lineage (NCBI taxonomy): Eukaryota > Metazoa > Arthropoda > Insecta > Hymenoptera > Cerocephalidae > Theocolax > Theocolax elegans. The sequence continues at coordinate 248 of JANSJX010000809.1, read as the reverse complement.
GACGACCCTACTTGATTTTTTCGATCTGTCTTGACTAAGGCGCCATCATGACTTAAAATCGGCGCGTCGAATTTCGCATAAAATAAATTTAATACATGAATTTCACAAAAATGCTGGAGAAGATCGTGTAATCAACCGATTTGAGTAAACTAATGTGATTGTATTCGTCTTGAAAAATGAGCCGGGACGACCCTACCTGATTTCTTCGTATCTGTAGTGACTAAGGCGCTATTATGACTTAAAATCGG
>JANSJX010000808.1:0-16247 GCA_026168455.1 Theocolax elegans | reverse complement strand
TCAGATCAGGTGTATTTTGTAGAGAATAAAAAGTTCTTTGCTTTTGATTCGGGTTTTCCAAAATATTCCTATTAGTTTTCAAGTTATCGAGAAAAAACTGTATTTTTTTAAAAACTTGTTATAACTTTCGATCTAATTGGTCGAATCATCTACTGGAAGGCCTTATATGAAACCAAAAAAAAATTTTCTCAGCATGTAAAGATGTTCCAGATCGGTAATGTTACCTCCAGGTCATCGAAGCATCACTACTGGAAGGCGTATTACGAAATAAAAAATTTTTTTTCCTGCAGAAGATGTACAAAGGCATAAATGTTACCTCCAGGTCATCCGGGAAATATTACTGTTACCATCCATCAACGGGGCATCATCTACTGGAATGCCTTATGAAACCAAAAAAAAATTTTCTGAGCCTGTAGATGTCCAGATCGGTATGTTACCTCCAAGTCTCAGGCATCATCTACTGAAGGCATATTATGAAATAAAAAATTTTTTTTTCTGTAGAATATGTACAGGGTCGTAATGTTTACCTCCAGTCATCAAGGAAATATCTACTGAAAGACCTATTACGTAAAAAAAAAAGTTCCTTCTTCCTGTAGAAGATGTCTAGTTCTCTACTGTTTTACCACTCCAGGTCGACGGGGCATCATCTACTGGAAGGCATATTACGAATAAAAAAAAAAAAATTTTCTCCTGTAGAAGATTCCAGGTTGATAATGTTACTTTAGGTCATCAGTGCATCATCTACTGGAAGGCATATTAAAAATAAAAAATTTTCTTCCTGTAGATGTCCAGTTCGGTAATGTTACCTCCAGTCCATCGGGAAATATCTACTGAAGCATATTACGAAGTAAAAAAAAAAATTTTTTTTCCTGTAAAGATTTCTAGGTCCCTACTGTTACCTCCAGGTCGCGACGGGGCATCATCTACTGGAGGCCTTATTGAAACCAAAAAAATTTTCTGAGCCTGTAGAAGATGTCCAAATCGGTAATTTTACCTCCAGTTTCATGGGGTGCATCATCACTGGAAGCATATTACGAAATAAAAAATTTTTTTTCCTGTAGAAGACGTACAAGTCGGAAATGTTACCTTCAGGTCACGGGGAATATCTACTGAAGCCTATTACGTAAAAAAAAAAAAAATTTTCTTCCTGTAGAAGATTCTAGGTCCCTACTGTTACCTCCAGGCATCGAGGAAATCTCTACTGAAAACCTATAACGTAAAAAAAAAAAAATTCTTCTTCCTGTAGAAGATGTCTAGGTCCTTAGTTACCCTCCAAGTCGACGGGGCATCATCTACGAAAGCATATTACGAATAAAAAAAAAAATTTCTTCCTGTAGAATGTACAGGTCGGTACTTTTACCTCCAGTCATCGGGGAAATATCTACTGAAAGACCTATTACGTAAAAAAAAAAAAATTTTCTTCCTGTAGAAGATGTACAGGTCGGAAATGTTACCTCCATGTCATCGGGAATATCTACTGAAAGACCTATTACGTAAAAAAAAAATTTTCTTCCTGTAGAAGATGTCTAGTACCTACTATAACCTCCAAGTCGACGGGGCAATCATCTACTGGAAGCATATTACGAAATAAAAAATTTTCTTCCTGTAGATGTCCAGTTCGGTAATGTTACCTCCAGGTCATCGAGGAAATATCTACTGAAAGACTATACGTAAAAAAAAATTCTTCTTCTGTAGAAGATGTCTCGGGTCCTTAAGTTACCTCCAGTCGACGGGGCATCATCTACCGTAAGCATATTACGAATAAAAAAAAAAATTTCTTCCTGTAGAAGATATACAGTCGTAACTTTAACCTCCAGGTCATCGGGAATATCTACTGGAAGACCTATTACGTAAAAAAAAAAAAATTTTCTTCCTGTAGAAGATGTCCAGATTGTATGTTTACCTCCAGGTGATCGGGGAATATCTACTGATAGACCATTACGTAAAAAAAAAAAAATTTTCCTGTAGAAGATGTCTAGGTCCCTACTGTTACCTCCAGGTCGACGGGTATCATCTACTTGAAGGCATATTACGAAGTAAAAAAAAATATTTTTTTCCTGTAGAAGATTCTAGGTCCCTACTGTTACCTCCAGGTGACGGGCATCATCTACTGAGGCATATTACGTATAAAAAAAAAAATTTTTCTTCCTGTAGAAGATGTACAGGTCGGTATGTTACCTCCAGTCATCGGGGAAATATCTACTGAAAGACCTATTACTAAAAAAAAATTTTCTTCCTGTAAAGATGTCTAGTACCTACTATTACTTCCAAGTCGACGGGCATCATCTACTGGAAATCAGATTACGAAATAAAAAAAAAAAAATTTTTCTTCCTGTAGAATTGTCGGTCGGTAATGTTACCTCCAGTCATCGGGTATACTACTGAAAGAACTATAACGTAAGAAAAAAAATTTATGCCTGTAGAAGATGTCTATGTCCCTACTGTTACCTCCAGGTTGACGGGCATCATCTACTGGAAGGCCTTATATGAAACCAAAAAAAAAATTTGCTGAGCCTGTAGAAGATGTCCAGATCGGTAATGTTACCTCCAGGTCATCGAAGCATCATCTACTGGAAGGCGTATTACGAATAAAAAAATTTTTTTTCCTGCAGAAGATGTACAAAGGCAGAAATGTTACCTCCAGGTCATCAGGGAAATATCTACTGAAAGACCTATTACGTAAATGAAAAAAAAAGTTTCTTCCTGTAGAAAATGTCTAGGTACCTACTTTACCTCCAAGTCGACGGGGCATCATCTACTGGAATGCCTTATATGAAACCAAAAAAAAAATTTTCTGAGCCTGTAGATGTCCAGATCGGTAATGTTACCTCCAGTTCATCAGGCATCATCTACTGGAAGGCATATTACGAAATAAAAAAATTTTTTTTTCTGTAGAATATGTACAGGTCGGTAATGTTACCTCCAGGTCATCAAGGAAATATCTACTGAAAGACCTATTACGTAAATGAAAAAAAAAGTTTCTTCCTGTAGAAGATGTCTAGGTCTCTACTGTTACCTCCAGGTCGACGGGGCATCATCTACTGGAAGGCATATTACGAAATAAAAAAAAAAAATTTTCTTCCTGTAGAAGATGTCCAGGTTGATAATGTTACCTTTAGGTCATCAGGGCATCATCTACTGGAAGGCATATTACGAAATAAAAAAATTTTTCTTCCTGTAGATGTCCAGTTCGGTAATGTTACCTCCAGGTCATCGGGGAAATATCTACTGAAAGACCTATTACGTAAAAAAAAAAAAAATTTTCTTCCTGTAGAAGATGTCCAGGTCGATAATGTTACCTACAGGTCATCGGAGAAATATCTACTTAAAGACCTATTACGTAAAAAAAAAAAAATAATTTTTCTTGCTGTAGAAGATGTTTAGGTCCCTACTGTTACCTCCAAGTCGACGGGGCATCATCTACTGGAAAGCATATTACGAAATAAAAAAAAAAATTTTCTTCCTGTGGTAGATATCCAGGTCGATAATGTTACCTCCAGGTCATCGAAGAAATATCTACTGAAAGACCTATATTGTAAAAAAAAAAATTCCTCTTCCTGTAGAATATGTCCAGGTCGATAATGTTTCCTCCAGGTGATCGGGGAAATATCTACTGATAGACCAATTACGTAAAAAAAAAAAAATTTTTATTCCTGTAGAAGATGTCTAGGTCCCTACTGTTACCTCCAGGTCATCGTGGAAATATCTACTGAAAGACTTATAACGTAAAAAAAAAAATTCTTCTTCCTGTAGAAGATGTCTAGGTCCCTACTGTTACCTCCAGGTCGACGGGGTATCATCTACTGGAAGGCATATTACGAAGTAAAAAAAAAAAATATTTGTTTCCTGTAGAAGATTTCTAGGTCCCTACTGTTACCTCCAGGTAGACGGGGCATCATCTACTTGAAGGCATATTACGTAATAAAAAAAAAAAATTTTTCTTCCTGTAGAAGATGTACAGGTCGGTATTGTTACCTCCAGGTCATCGGGGAAATATCGACTGAAAGAACTATTACGTAAAAAAAAAAAAAATTTTCTGACCCTGTAGAAAATGTCCAGATCGGTAGTGTTACCTCCAGGTCATCGGGGCATCATCTACTGGAAGGCGTATTACGAAATAAAAAAATTTTTCTTCCTGTAGAAGATGTACAGGTCGGAAATGTTACCTCCAGGTCATCGGGGAAATTTCTACTGAAAGACCTATAACGTAAAAAAAAAAAATTCTTCTTCCTGTAGAAGATGTCTAGGTACCTACTATTACTTCCAAGTCGACGGGGCATCATCTACTGGAAAGCATATTACGAAATAAAAAAAAAAAAATTTTCTTCCTGTAGAAGATGTACAGGTCGGTAATGTTACCTCCAGGTCATCGGGGTAATATCTACTGAAAGAACTATAACGTAAGAAAAAAAAATTTATGCCTGTAGAAGATGTCTAGGTCCCTACTGTTACCTCCAGGTTGACGGGGCATCATCTACTGGAAGGCCTTATATGAAACCAAAAAAAAATTTGCTGAGCCTGTAGAAGATGTCCAGATCGGTAATGTTACCGCCAGGTCATCGGGGCATCATCTACTGGAAAGCCTATTACGAAACCAAAAAAAAATTTTTCTTGCTGTAGATGATGTGCAGGTCACTAATTATACCGCTAGGTCATCGAGGCATCATCTACTGGAAGGCGTATTACGAAATAAAAAAATTTTTCTTCCTGTAGATGTCCAGTACGGTAATGTTACCTCCAGGTCATCGGGGAAATATCTACTGAATGACCTATTACGTAAAAAAAAAAAATTTTTCTTCCTGTAGAAGATGTCTAGGTCCCTACTGTTACCTCCAGCTCGACGGGGCATCATCTACTGGAAGGCATATTACGAAATAAAAAAAAAAAATTTTTCTTCCTGTAGAAGATGTCCAGGTTGATAATATTACCTAAAGGTCATGGGGGAAATATCTACTGAAAAACCTATTACGTAAAAAAAAAAAAATTTTATTCCTGTAGAAGATGTCTAGGTCCCAACTGTTACCTCCAGGTCGACGGGGCATCATCTACTGGAAGGCCTGATATGAAACCAAAAAAAAAATTTTCTCAGCATGTAGAAGATGTCCAGATCGGTAATGTTACCACCAGGTCATCGAAGCATCATCTACTGGAAGGCGTATTACGAAATAAAAAAATTTTTTTTCCTGCAGAAGATGTACAAAGGCAGAAATGTTACCTCCAGGTCATCAGGGAAATATCTACTGTTACCTCCAAGTCGACGGGGCATCATCTACTGGAATGCCTTATATGAAACCAAAAAAAAAATTTTCTGAGCCTGTAGATGTCCAGATCGGTAATGTTACCTCCAGGTCATCAGGGCATCATCTACTGGAAGGCATATTACGAAATAAAAAATTTTTTTTTTCTGTAGAATATGTACAGGTCGGTAATGTTACCTCCAGGTCATCAAGGAAATATCTACTGAAAGACCTATTACGTAAAAAAAAAAAAAAAAATTTTCTTCCTGTAGAAGATGTCTAGGTCCCTACTGTTACCTCCAGGTCATCGAGGAAATATCTACTGAAAGACCTATAACGTAAAACAAAAAAAAAAATTTTATTCCTGTAGAAGATGTCCAGGTCGATAATGTTACCTACAGGTCATCGGGGAAATATCTACTGAAAGGCATATTACGAAGTAAAAAAAAAATATTTTTTTCCTGTAGAAGATTTCTAGGTCCCTACTGTTACCTCCAGGTCGACGGAGCATCATGTACTGGAAGGCCTGATATGAAACCAAAAAAAAATTTCTGAGCCTGTAGAAGATGTCCAGATCGGTAATGCTACCTCCAGTTCATGGGGGCATCATCTACTTGAAGGCATATTACGAAATAAAAAAATTTTTTTTCCTGTAGAAGACGTACAAGTCGGAAATGTTACCTTCAGGTCATCGGGGAAATATCTACTGAAAGACCTATTACGTAAAAAAAAAAAAAAAAATTTTCTTCCTGTAGAAGATGTCTAGGTCCCTACTGTTACCTCCAGGTCATCGAGGAAATATCTACTGAAAGACCTATAACGTAAAAAAAAAAAATTCTTATTCCTGTAGAAGATGTCTAGGTCCTTACTGTTACCTCCAAGTCGACGGGGCATCATCTACCGGAAAGCATATTACGAAATAAAAAAAAAATTTCTTCCTGTAGAAGATGTACAGGTCGGTAATTTTACCTCCAGGTCATCGGGGAAATATCTACTGAAAGACCTATTACGTAAAAAAAAGAAAAAAATTTTCTTCCTGTAGAAGATGTACAGGTCGGAAATGTTACCTCCAGGTCATCGGGGAAATATCTACTGAAAGACGTATTACGTAAAAAAAAAAATTTTCTTGCTGTAGAAGATGTCTAGGTACCTACTATAACCTCCAAGTCGACGGGGCATCATCTACTGGAAAGCATATTACGAAATGAAAAAAAATTTTTCTTCCTGTAGAAGATGTACAGGACCCTACTGTTACCTCCAGGAAGACGGGGCATCATCTACTGGAAGGCATATTACGGAATTAAAAATTTTTTCTTCCTGTAGATGTCCAGTTCGGTAATGTTACCTCCAGGTCATCGAGGAAATATCTACTGAAAGACCTATAACGTCAAAAAAAAAAATTCTTCTTCCTGTAGAAGATGTCTAGGTCCTTACTGTTACCTCCAAGTCGACGGGGCATCATCTACCGGAAAGCATATTACGAAATAAAAAAAAAAAATTTCTTCCTGTAGAAGATGTACAGGTCGGTAACTTTACCTCCAGGTCATCGGGGAAATATCTACTGAAAGACCTATTACGTAAAAAAAAAAAAAATTTATTCCTGTAAAAGATGTCTAGGTCCCTACTGTTACCTCCAGGAAGACGGGGCATCATCTACTGGAAGGCATATTACGGAATTAAAAATTTTTTCTTCCTGTAGATGTCCAGTTCGGTAATGTTACCTCCAGGTCATCGAGGAAATATCTACTGAAAGACCTATAACGTCAAAAAAAAAAATTCTTCTTCCTGTAGAAGATGTCTAGGTCCTTACTGTTACCTCCAAGTCGACGGGGCATCATCTACCGGAAAGCATATTACGAAATAAAAAAAAAAAATTTCTTCCTGTAGAAGATGTACAGGTCGGTAACTTTACCTCCAGGTCATCGGGGAAATATCTACTGAAAGACCTATTACGTAAAAAAAAAAAAAATTTATTCCTGTAGAAGATGTCTAGGTCCCTACTGTTACCTCCAGGTAGACGGGGCATCATCTACTTGAAGGCATATTACGTAATAAAAAAAAAAATTTTTCTTTCTGTAGAAGATGTACAGGTCGGTAATGTTACCTCCAGGTCATCGGGGAAATATCGACTGAAAGAACTATTACGTAAAAAAAAAAAAAATTTTCTGACCCTGTAGAAGATGTCCAGTTCGGTAGTGTTACCTCCAGGTCATCGGGGCATCATCTACTGGAAGGCGTATTACGAAATAAAAAAATTTTTCTTCCTGTAGAAGATGTACAGGTCGGAAATGTTACCTCCAGGTCATCGGGGAAATATCTACTGAAAGACCTATTACGTAAAAAAAAAATTTTCTTCCTGTAGAAGATGTCTAGGTACCTACTATTACTTCCAAGTCGACGGGGCATCATCTACTGGAAAGCATATTACGAAATAAAAAAAAAAAAATTTTCTTCCTGTAGAAGATGTACAGGTCGGTAATGTTACCTCCAGGTCATCGGGGTAATATCTACTGAAAGAACTATAACGTAAGAAAAAAAAATTTATGCCTGTAGAAGATGTCTAGGTCCCTACTGTTACCTCCAGGTTGACGGGGCATCATCTACTGGAAGGCCTTATATGAAACCAAAAAAAAAATTTGCTGAGCCTGTAGAAGATGTCCAGATCGGTAATGTTACCGCCAGGTCATCGGGGCATCATCTACTGGAAAGCCTATTACGAAACCAAAAAAAAATTTTTCTTGCTGTAGATTATGTGCAGGTCACTAATTATACCGCTAGGTCATCGAGGCATCATCTACTGGAAGGCGTATTACGAAATAAAAAAATTTTTCTTCCTGTAGATGTCCAGTACGGTAATGTTACCTCCAGGTCATCGGGGAAATATCTATTGAAAGACCTATTACGTAAAAAAAAAAAAATTTTCTTCCTGTAGAAGATGTCTAGGTACCTACTGTTACCTCCAAGTCGACGGGGCATCATCTGCTGGAAAGCATATTACGAAATAAAAAAAAAAATTTTTCTTCCTGTCGTAGATGTCCAGGTCGATAATGTTACCTCCAGGTCATCGGGGAAAAATCTACTGAAAGACCTATAACGTAAAAAAAAAAAAAATTTATTCCTGTATAAGATGTCTAGGTCCCTACTGTTACCTCCAGGTCGACGGGGCATCATCTACTGGAAGGCCTTATATGAAACCAAAAAAAAAAAAATATTCTGAGCCTGTAGAAGATGTCCAGATCGGTAATGTTACCTCCAGGTCATCGGGGAAATATCTACTGAAAGACCTATTACGTAAAAAAAAAAAATTTTTCTTCCTGTAGAAGATGTCTAGGTCCCTACTGTTACCTCCAGCTCGACGGGGCATCATCTACTGGAAGGCATATTACGAAATAAAAAAAAAAAATTTTTATTCCTGTAGAAGATGTCTAGGTCCCTACTGTTACCTCCAGGTCGACGGGGCATCATCTACTGGAAGGCCTGATATGAAACCAAAAAAAAAATTTTCTCAGCATGTAGAAGATGTCCAGATCGGTAATGTTACCTCCAGGTCATCGAAGCATCATCTACTGGAAGGCGTATAACGAAATAAAAAAATTTTTTTTCCTGCAGAAGATGTACAAAGGCAGAAATGTTACCTCCAGGTCATCAGGGAAATATCTACTGTTACCTCCAAGTCGATGGGGCATCATCTACTGGAATGCCTTATATGAAACCAAAAAAAAAATTTTCTGAGCCTGTAGATGTCCAGATCGGTAATGTTACCTCCAGGTCATCAGGGCATCATCTACTGGAAGGCATATTACGAAATAAAAAATTTTTTTTTTCTGTAGAATATGTACAGGTGGGTAATGTTACCTCCAGGTCATCAAGGAAATATCTACTGAAAGACCTAATACGTAAATGAAAAAAAAAGTTTCTTCCTGTAGAAGATGTCTAGGTCTCTACTGTTACCTCCAGGTCGACGGGGCATCATCTACTGGAAGGCATATTACGAAATAAAAAAAAAAAAATTTTCTTCCTGTAGAAGATGTCCAGGTTGATAATGTTACCTTTAGGTCATCAGGGCATCATCTACTGGAAGGCATATTACGAAATAAAAAAATTTTTCTTCCTGTAGATGTCCAGTTCGGTAAAGTTACCTCCAGGTCATCGGGGAAATATCTACTGAAAGACCTATTACGTAAAACAAAAAAAAATTTTTATTCCTGTAGAAGATGTCCAGGTCGATAATGTTACCTACAGGTCATCGGGGAACTATCTACTGGAAGGCATATTACGAAGTAAAAAAAAAAAATATTTTTTTCCTGTAGAAGATTTCTAGGACCCTACTGTTACCTCCAGGTCGACGGGCATCATGTACCGGAAGGCCTGATATGAAAACCAAAAAAAATTTTCTGAGCCTGTAGAAGATGTCCAGAGCGGTAATGCTACCTCCAGTTCATGGGGGCATCATATACTTGAGAGGCATATTACGAAATAAACAAATTTTGTTTCCTGTAGAAGACGTACAAGTCGGAATGTTTACCTTCAGGTCATTCGTGGAACTATCTACTGACAGGACCTATAACGTTAAAAAAAAAACATTCTTCTTCCTGTAGAAGATGTCCTAGGTCCTTACTGTTACCATCCAAGTCGACGGGGGCATCATCTACCGGAAAGCATATTACGAAATAAAAAAAAAAATTTCGTTCCTGTAGAAGATGTACAGGTCCGGTAATTTTAACCTCCAGGTCATCGGGGGGAAATAGCTACTGAAAGACCTATTACGTAAAAAAAAAAAAAAATTTTCTTCCTGTAGAAGATGTAAAGGTCGGAAATGTTACCTCCAGGTCGACGGGGCATCATCTACTGGAAGGCCTGATATGAAACCAAAAAAAAATTTTCTGAGCCTGTAGAAGATGTCCAGATCGGTAATGTTACTCCAGTTCATGGGGGCATCATCTACTGGAAGGCATATTACGAAATAAAAAAATTTTTTTTCTGTAGAAGACGTACAAGTCGGAAATGTTACCTTCAGGTCATCGGGGAAATATCTACTGAAAGACCTATTACGTAAATGAAAAAAAAAGTTTCTTCCTGTAGAAAATGTCTAGGTACCTACTGTTACCTCCAAGTCGACGGGGCATCATCTACTGGAATGCCTTATATGAAACCAAAAAAAAAATTTTCTGAGCCTGTAGATGTCCAGATCGGTAATGTTACCTCCAGGTCATCAGGGCATCATCTACTGGAAGGCATATTACGAAATAAAAAAATTTTTTTTTCTGTAGAATATGTACAGGTCGGTAATGTTACCTCCAGGTCATCAAGGAAATATCTACTGAAAGACCTATTACGTAAAAAAAAAATTTCTTCCTGTAGAAGATGTCTAGGTACCTACTATTACTTCCAAGTCGACGGGGCATCATCTACTGGAAAGCATATTACGAAATAAAAAAAAAAAAATTTTCTTCCTGTAGAATATGTACAGGTCGGTAATGTTACCTCCAGGTCATCGGGGGAAATATCGACTGAAAGAACTGTTACGTACAAAAAAAAAAAAGTTTTCTGACCCTGTAGAAGATCTCCAGATCGGTAGTGTTACCTCCAGGTCATCGGTGCATCATCTACTGGAAGGCGTATTAAGAAATAAAAAAAGTTTTCTTCCTGTAGAAGATGTACAGGTCGGAAATGTTACCTCCAGGTTCATCGGGGAAATATCTACTGAAGACCTATTACGTAAAAAAAAAATTTTCTTCCTGTAGAAGATGTCTAGGTACCTACCTATTACTTCCAAGTCGACGGGCATCATCTACTGGAAAGCATATACGAAATAAAAAAAAAATTTTCTTCCTGTAGAAGAATGTACAGGTCGGTAATGTTACCTCCAGGTCATCGGGGTAATATCTACTGAAAGAACTATAACGTAAGAAAAAAAAAATTTATGCCTGTAGAAATATGTCTAGGTCCCTACTGTTACCTCCCAGGTTGACGGGGCATCATCTACTGGAAGGCCTTATATGAAACCAAAAAAAAATTTTCTGAGCCTGTAGAAGATGTTTAGGTCCCTACTGTTACCTCCAAGTCGACGGGGCATCATCTACTGGAAAGCATATTACGAAATAAAAAAAAAAATTTTTCTTCCTGTGGTAGATATCCAGGTCGATAATGTTACCTCCAGGTCATCGAAGAAATATCTACTGAAAGACCTATATTGTAAAAAAAAAAAATTCCTCTTCCTGTAGAATATGTCCAGGTCGATAATGTTTCCTCCAGTTGATCGGGCAAATATCTGCTGATAGACCAATTACGTAAAAAAAAAAAAAATTTTAACCTGTAGAAGATGTCTAGGTCCCTACTGTTACCTCCAGGTCATCGGGGAAATATCTACTGAAAGACCTATAACGTAAAAAAAAACAATTCTTCTTCCTGTAGAAGATGTCTAGGTCCTTACTGTTACCTCCAAGTCGACGGGGCATCATCTACCGGAAAGCATATTACGAAATAAAAAAAAAAAATTTCTTCCTGTAGAAGATGTACAGGTCGGTAATTTTACCTCCAGGTCATCGGGGAAATATCTACTGAAAGACCTATTACGTAAAAAAAAAAAAAAATTTTCTTCCTGTAGAAGATGTCTAGGTCCGTACTATAACCTCCAAGTCGACGGGGCATCATCTACTGGAAAGCATATTACGAAATGAAAAAAAATTTTTCTTACTGTAGAAGATGTACAGGACCCTACTGTTACCTCCAGGTCGACGGGGCATCATCTACTGGAAGGCATATTACGAAATAAAAAAAAAAAATTTTCTTCCTGTAGAAGATGTCCAGGTTGATAATGTTACCTTTAGGTCATCAGGGCATCATCTACTGGAAGGCATATTACGAAATAAAAAAATGTTTCTTCCTATAGATGTCCAGTTCGGTAAAGTTACCTCCAGGTCATCGGGGAAATATCTACTGAAAGACCTATTACGTAAAACAAAAAAAAATTTTTATTCCTGTAGAAGATGTCCAGGTCGATAATGTTACATACAGGTCATCGGGGAAATATCTACTGGAAGGCATATTACGAAGTAAAAAAAAAAATATTTTTTTCCTGTAGAAGATTTCTAGGTCCCTACTGTTACCTCCAGGTCGACGGGGCATCATCTACTGGAAGGCCTGATATGAAACCAAAAAAAAATTTTCTGAGCCTGTAGAAGATGTCCAGATCGGTAATGTACCTCCAGTTCATGGGGGCATCATCTACTGGAAGGCATATTACGAAATAAAAAAATTTTTTTTCTGTAGAAGACGTACAAGTCGGAAATGTTACCTTCAGGTCATCGGGGAAATATCTACTGAAAGACCTATTACGTAAATGAAAAAAAAAGTTTCTTCTTGTAGAAAATGTCTAGGTACCTACTGTTACCTCCAAGTCGACGGGGCATCATCTACTGGAATGCCTTATATGAAACCAAAAAAAAATTTTCTGAGCCTGTAGATGTCCAGATCGGTAATGTTACCTCCAGGTCATCAGGGCATCATCTACTGGAAGGCATATTACGAAATAAAAAAATCTTTCTTCTGTAGATGTCCAGTTCGGTAAGTTACCTCCAGGTCATCGGGGAAATATCTACTGAAAGACCTATTACGTTTAAAAAAAAAAAAATTTTTATTCCTGTAGAAGATGTCCAGGTCGATAATGTTACCTACAGGTCATCGGGGTAATATCTACTGGAAGGCATATTACGAAGTAAAAAAAAAAATATTTTTTTCCTGTAGAAGATTTCTAGGTCCCTACTGTTACCTCCAGGTCGACGGGGCATCATCTACTGGAAGGCTGATATGAAACCAAAAAAAAATTTTCTGAGCCTGTAGAAGATGTTTAGGTCCCTACTGTTACCTCCAAGTCGACGGGGCATCATCTACTGGAAAGCATATTACGAAATAAAAAAAAAAATTTTTCTTCCTGTGGTAGATATCCAGGTCGATAATGTTACCTCCAGGTCATCGAAGAAATATCTACTGAAAGACCTATATTGTAAAAAAAAAAAAATTCCTCTTCCTGTAGAATATGTCCAGGTCGATAATGTTTCCTCCAGTTGATCGGGCAAATATCTGCTGATAGACCAATTACGTAAAAAAAAAAAAAAATTTTAACCTGTAGAAGATGTCTAGGTCCCTACTGTTACCTCCAGGTCATCGGGGAAATATCTACTGAAAGACCTATAACGTAAAAAAAAACAATTCTTCTTCCTGTAGAAGATGTCTAGGTCCTTACTGTTACCTCCAAGTCGACGGGGCATCATCTACCGGAAAGCATATTACGAAATAAAAAAAAAAAATTGCTTCCTGTAGAAGATGTACAGGTCGGTAATTTTACCTCCAGGTCATCGGGGAAATATCTACTGAAAGACCTATTACGTAAAAAAAAAAAAAAATTTTCTTCCTGTAGAAGATGTCCAGGTTGATAATGTTACCTCCAGGTGATCGGGGAAATATCTACTGATAGACCAATTACGTAAAGAAAAAAAAAAATTTAGTCCTGTAGAAGATGTCTAGGTCCCTACTGTTACCTCCAGGTCGACGGGGTATCATCTACTGGAAGGCATATTACGAAGTAAAAAAAAAAATATTTTTTTCCTGTAGAAGATTTCTAGGTCCCTACTGTTACCTCCAGGTCGACGGGGCATCATCTACTGGAAGGCCTTATATGAAACCAAAAAAAAAAAATATTCTGAGCTTGTAGAAGATGTCCAGATCGGTAATGTTACCTCCAGGTCATCGGGGAAATATCTGCTGAAAGACCTATAACGTAAAAAAAAAAAAATTTTATTCCTGTAGAAGATGTATAGGTCCCTACTGTTACCTCCAGGTCGACGGGGCATCATCTACTGGAAGGCATATTACGAAATAAAAAAATTTTTCTTCCTGTAGATGTCCAGTGCGGTAATGTTACCTCCAGGTCATCGGGGAAATATCTATTGAAAGACCTATTACGTAAAAAAAAAAAAATTTTCTTCCTGTAGAAGATGTCTAGGTACCTACTGTTACCTCCAAGTCGACGGGGCATCATCTGCTGGAAAGCATATTACGAAATAAAAAAAAAAATTTTTCTTCCTGTCGTAGATGTCCAGGTCGATAATGTTACCTCCAGGTCATCGAAGAAATATCTACTGAAAGACCTATATTGTAAAAAAAAAAATTCCTCTTCCTGTAGAATATGTCCAGGTCGATAATGTTACCTCCAGGTGATCGGGGAAATATCTACTGATAGACCAATTACGTAAAAAAAAAAAAAAATTTTTCTTCCTGTAGAAGATGTCCAGGTTGATAATGTTACCTCCAGGTGATCGGGGAAATATCTACTGATAGACCAATTACGTAAAGAAAAAAAAAAATTTAGTCCTGTAGAAGATGTCCAGGTCGATAATGTTACCTCCAGGTGATCGGGGAAATATCTACTGAAAGACCTATAACGTAAAAAAAACAATTCTTCTTCCTGTAGAAGATGTCTAGGTCCTTACTGTTACCTCCAAGTCGACGGGGCATCATCTACCGGAAAGCATATTACGAAATAAAAAAAAAAAATTTTTCCTGTAGAAGATGTACAGGTCGGTAATTTTACCTCCAGGTCATCGGGGAAATATCTACTGAAAGACCTATTACGTAAAAAAAAAAAAATTTTTCTTCCTGTAGAAGATGTCCAGGTTGATAATGTTACCTCCAGGTGATCGGGGAAATATCTACTGATAGACCAATTACGTAAAAAAAAAAAAAATTTAGTCCTGTAGAAGATGTCTAGGTCCCTACTGTTACCTCCAGGTCGACGGGGTATCATCTACTGGAAGGCATATTACGAAGTAAAAAAAAAAATATTTTTTTCCTGTAGAAGATTTCTAGGTCCCTACTGTTACCTCCAGGTCGACGGGGCATCATCTACTGGAAGGCCTTATATGAAACCAAAAAAAAAAATATTCTGAGCTTGTAGAAGATGTCCAGATCGGTAATGTTACCTCCAGGTCATCGGGGAAATATCTGCTGAAAGACCTATAACGTAAAAAAAAAAAAATTTTATTCCTGTAGAAGATGTATAGGTCCCTACTGTTACCTCCAGGTCGACGGGGCATCATCTACTGGAAGGCATATTACGAAATAAAAAAATTTTTCTTCCTGTAGATGTCCAGTGCGGTAATGTTACCTCCAGGTCATCGGGGAAATATCTATTGAAAGACCTATTACGTAAAAAAAAAAAAATTTTCTTCCTGTAGAAGATGTCTAGGTACCTACTGTTACCTCCAAGTCGACGGGGCATCATCTGCTGGAAAGCATATTACGAATAAAAAAAAAAATTTTTCTTCCTGTCGTAGATGTCCAGGTCGATAATGTTACCTCCAGGTCATCGCGGAAAAATCTACTGAAAGACCTATAACGTAAAAAAAAAAAAAATTATTCCTGTATAAGATGTCTAGGTCCCTACTGTTACCTCCAGGTCGACGGGGCATCATCTACTGGAAGGCCTTATATGAAACCAAAAAAAAAAATATTCTGAGCCTGTAGAAGATGTCCAGATCGGTAATGTTACCTCCAGGTCATCGGGGAAATATCTACTGAAAGACCTATTACGTAAAAAAAAAAATATTTCTTCCTGTAGAAGATGTCTAGGTCCTACTGTTACCTCCAGCTCGACGGGGCATCATCTACTGGAAGGCATATTACGAAATAAAAAAAAAAAAAATTTTTCTTCCTGTAGAAGATGTCCAGGTTGATAATATTACCTCCAGGTCATCGGGGAAATATCTACTGAAAAACCTATTACGTAAAAAAAAAAAATTTTATTCCTGTAGAAGATGTCTAGGTCCCTACTGTTACCTCCAGGTCGACGGGGCATCATCTACTGGAAGGCCTGATATGAAACCAAAAAAAAAATTTTCTCAGCATGTAGAAGATGTCCAGATCGGTAATGTTACCTCCAGGTCATCGAAGCATCATCTACTGGAAGGCGTATAACGAAATAAAAAAATTTTTTTTCCTGCAGAAGATGTA
>JANSJX010000807.1:0-16265 GCA_026168455.1 Theocolax elegans | reverse complement strand
TAGCGAATTATCCGTCTGTTAAACTTCTAGTTACTTCTTCTGCTGTTGCGGTTTTTGCGGGTATTAGTATTTTGTATTTGGTCAACCAGTCTTGTGCGGATAAGATGTATCGATAATCATTTTCCCCGGGTGGCAATGGTCCGTAAAAATCCATTGACAACTGCGCGAATGGGAATGATGGAGTATTGATTATAACCATTGGGAGTTTGGTTTTCTGTCGTATGAGCTTGTTACCCTGACATTCGGCGCATCTTAAGACAAATTGGCGTACGTCGGGACGCATATTTCGCCAATAGTAATCGTTTGCTAATTTCGCGTAGGTTTTGTTTATTCCGCGATGCCTTCCGTGGGCTGCTTCATGATATTCTCTGATTACTGTAAATCTGTGCTCGGTTGGAGGTACTGGTAGATTATTTGTGTATAGTACCCCTATTATTGGTAGTCCTTTAAATATAGTATTAAACTGTTCTACAAAATAATCCCATCCTAAGCACGTAAGATTTTTTTGACAGCAATCAGGTTATACAATACCATAGAGTTGGAGACAACTATAAGATACCCTCTATGTGTTGATATTTCGGATGACGCAAGAATAAAGTCTGGACTTTGACTCACTTGCTGTAATCATAACAATTACAACTGACATTATTGATTTTCGGAAACGTTACTACACTCGCAGGAAACTTAAGCTCATTTTAGCTACCTTAAGCTGAATAAGGCTAAAAATATTTTCCCATTTGTCTATCAGAGGAAGTAGGGTCCTACGCACGTAAGATTTTTTTGACAGCAACAGGTTATTAAAATACCATAGAATTGAGACAACTATAAGATACCCTTATGTTTGATATTTCGGATGACGGCAAGAAGCAAAAGTCTGGACTTTGACTCACTTGCTGTATCATAACAATTGCAACGACATTATTGATTTCGAAACGTTTACCACACTAGCAGGAAACTTAAGCGCATTTTACTACCTCAAGCTGAAAGTTGCTCCACTGCAATAGAACAGTGTCTCCAAGCGTCTGCGGCTAGAAATGAGCTGAAACAAGGAAACTTAAGCTCATTTTAGCTACATTAAGCTGAAGTGTGCTCCACTGCAATAAGAACAGTGTCTCCAGCTGTCTGCGGCTTGAAATGAGCTGAAACAAGGAACTTAAGCTCATTTTCTACCTTAAGCTGAAAGTTACCTCCACTGCAATAAAACAGTATCCCCACCGCTGTCTGCGCTTGAAATGAGCTGAAACAAGGAAACTTAAGCTCATTTTAGCTACCTTAAGCTGAAGTTAGCTCCACTGCAATAAGAACAGTGTCTCCAAGCTGTCTGCGCTTGAAATGAGCTGAACAAGCTGAATAAGGCTAAAAATATTTTCCCATTTGTCTAGCAGAGGAAGTTAGGTCCTAAGCACGTAATATTTTTTTGACAGCAATCAGGTTATTAAAATACCATAGATTGGAGACACACTATAAGATACCCGTCTATGTGTTGATAATTCGGATGACGGCAAGAAGCAAAAGTCTGACTTTGACTCACTGCTGTAATCATAACAATTACAACTGACATTATTGATTTTCGGAACGTTACTACACTCGCAGGAAACTTAATCTCATTTTAGCTACCTTAAGCTGAAAGTTAGCTTCACTGCAATAAGAACAGTGGTCTCCAAGCTGTCTCGGCATGAAATGAGCTGAAACAAGCTGAATAGGCTAAAAATATTTTCCCATTTGTCTAGCAGAGAAGTTAGGTCCTAACACGTAAGATTTTTTTGACAGCATCAGGTTATTAATACCATAGATTGAGACACTATAAAGATACCCGTCTATGTGTTGATATTTCGGATGACGGCAAGAAGCAAAAGTCTGGACTTTACTGACTTGCTGGCATCATAACAATTGCAACTGACATTTTGATTTTCGGAACGTTACCACACTAGCAGGAACTTAAGCTCATTTTAGCTACCTCCAGCTGAATTTCTCCACTGCATAAGAACAGTGTCTCAAGCTGTTTGCGGCTAGAAATGAGCTGAAAAAAGGAAACTAGCGCATTTAGCTACCTTAACTGAAATTAGCTCCACTACAATAACAGTGTCCTCCAAGCTGTCTACGGCAGGAATGAGCTGAAACAAGCTGAATAAGGCTATAAAATATTTTCCATTTGTCTAGCAGAGGAAGTGTAGGGTCCTAAGCACGTAAGATTTTTTTGACAGCATCAGTTATTAAAATACCATAGATTTGGAGGACAACTATAAGATACCCGACTATGTGTTGATATTTCGGATGACGGCAAGAGCAAAAGTCTGGACTTTGACTGACTTGCTGTCATCATAACAATTGCACTGACATTAGTGATTTTCGGAAAACGATTACTACACTCGCAGGAAACGTAAGCTCATTTTAGCTACCTTAAGCTGAAAGTTAGCTCCAGCTGCAATAAGAACAGTGTCTCCAAGCTTTCTGCGGCTTGAATGAGCTGAAACAAGCTGAATAAGGCTAAAGATATTTTCCCATTTGTCTAGCAGAAGAAGTTAGGGCTCTAAGCACGTAAGATTTTTTTGACAGCAATCAGGTTATTAAAATACCATAGATTGGAGACAACTATAAGATACCCGTCTACGTGTTGATATTTCGGATGACGGCAAGAAGCAAAAGTCTGGACTTTGACTCACTTGCTGTAATCATAACATTTGCAACTGACATTATTGATTTTCGGAAACGTTACTACACTCGCAGCAAACTTAAGCTCGGTTTAGCTACCTTGAGCTGAATGTTAGCTCAGCTGCAATAAGAATAGTGTCTCCAAGCTGTCTGCGGCTTGAAATGAGCTGAAACAAGCTGAATAAAGCTAAAGATATTTTCCCATTTGTCTAGCAGAAGAAGTTAGGGCTCTAAGCACGTAAGATTTTTTGACAGCAATCAGGTTATTAAAATACCATAGATTGGAGATAACTATAAGATATCCGTCTACGTGTTGATATTTCGGATGACGGCAAGAAGCAAAAGTCTGGACTTTGACTCACTTGCTGTAATCATAACATTTGCAACTGACATTATTGATTTTCGGAAACGTTACTACACTCGCAGGCAAACTTAAGCTCGTTTTAGCTACCTTAAGCTGAAAGTTAGCTCCACTGCAATAAGAACAGTGTCTCCAAGCTGTCTGCGGCTTGAAATGAGCTGAAACAAGCTGAATAAGCTAAAAATATTTTCCCATTTGTCTAGCAGAAGGAAGTTAGGGCTCCTAAGCACGTAAGATTTTTTGACAGCAATCAGGTTATTAAAATACCATAGATTGGAGACAACTATAAGATACCCGTCTATGTGTTGATATTTCGGATGACGGCAAGAAGCAAAAGTCTGGACTTTGACTCACTTGCTGTAATAATAACAATTGCAACTGACATTATTGATTTTCGGAAACGTTACTACACTCGCAGCAAACTTAAGCTCAGTTTTAGCTACCTTAAGCTGAATGTTAGCTCCAGCTGCAATAAGAATAGTGTCTCCAAGCTGTCTGCGGCTTGAAATGAGCTGAAACAAGCTGAATAAGCTAAAAATATTTTCCCATTTGTCTAGCAGAAGGAAGTTAGGGTCCTAAGCACGTAAGATTTTTTTGACAGCAATCAGGTTATTAAAATACCATAGATTGGAGACAACTATAAGATACCCGTCTATGTGTTGATATTTCGGATGACGGCAAGAAGCAAAAGTCTGGACTTTGACTGACTTGCTGTCATCATAACAATTGCAACTGACATTATTGATTTTCGGAAACGTTATCACACTCGCAGGAAACTTAAGCTCATTTTAGCTACCTTAAGCTGAAAGTTAGCTCCACTGCAATAAGAACAGTGTCTCCAAGCTGTCTACGGCATGAAATGAGCTGAAACAAGCTGAATAAGGCTAAAAATATTTTCCCATTTGTCTAGCAGAGGAAGTTAGGGTCCTAAGCACGTAAGATTTTTTTGACAGCAATCAGGTTATTAAAATACCATAGATTGGAGACAACTATAAGATACCCGTCTATGTGTTGATATTTCGGATGACGGCAAGAAGCAAAAGTCTGGACTTTGACTCACTTGCTGTAATCATAACATTGCAACTGACATTATTGATTTTCGGAAACGTTACTACACTCGCAGCAAACTTAAGCTCGTTTTAGCTACCTTAAGCTGAAAGTTAGCTCCACTGCAATAAGAACAGTGTCTCCAAGCTGTCTGCGGCTTGAAATGAGCTGAAACAAGCTGAATAAGCTAAAAATATTTTCCCATTTGTCTAGCAGAAGGAAGTTAGGGCTCCTAAGCACGTAAGATTTTTTGACAGCAATCAGGTTATTAAAATACCATAGATTGGAGACAACTATAAGATACCCGACTACGTGTTGATATTTCGGATGACGGCAAGAAGCAAAAGTCTGGACTTTGACTCACTTGCTGTAATCATAACAATTGCAACTGACATTATTGATTTTCGGAAACGTTACTACACTCGCAGCAAACTTAAGCTCGTTTTAGCTACCTTAAGCTGAAAGTTAGCTCACTGCAATAAGAACAGTGTCTCCAAGCTGTCTGCGGCTTGAAATGAGCTGAAACAAGCTGAATAAAGCTAAAAATATTTTCCCATTTGTCTAGCAGAAGGAAGTTAGGGCTCCTAAGCACGTAAGATTTTTTTGACAGCAATTAGGTTATTAAAATACCATAGATTGGAGACAACGATAAGATACCCGTCTACGTGTTGATATTTCGGATGACGGCAAGAAGCAAAAGTCTGGACTTTGACTGACTTGCTGTAATCATAACAATTGCAACTGACATTATTGATTTTCGGAAACGTTACTACACTCGCAGCAAACTTAAGCTCGGTTTAGCTACCTTGAGCTGAATGTTAGCTCAGCTGCAATAAGAATAGTGTCTCCAAGCTGTCTGCGGCTTGAAATGAGCTGAAACAAGCTGAATAAGGCTAAAAATATTTTCCCATTTGTCTAGCAGAAGGAAGTTAGGGCTCCTAAGCACGTAAGATTTTTTTGACAGCAATCAGGTTATTAAAATACCATAGATTGGAGACAACGATAAGATACCCGTCTACGTGTTGATATTTCGGATGACGGCAAGAAGCAAAAGTCTGGACTTTGACTCACTTGCTGTAATCATAACAATTGCAACTGACATTATTGATTTTCGGAAACGTTACTACACTCGCAGCAAACTTAAGCTCGTTTTAGCTACCTTAAGGTGAAAGTTAGCTCCACTGCAATAAGAACAGTGTCTCCAAGCTGTCTGCGGCTTGAAATGAGCTGAAACAAGCTGAATAAGCTAAAAATATTTTCCCATTTGTCTAGCAGAAGGAAGTTAGGGCCCTAAGCACGTAAGATTTTTTGACAGCAATCAGGTTATTAAAATACCATAGATTGGAGACAACGATAAGATACCCGTCTACGTGTTGATATTTCGGATGACGGCAAGAAGCAAAAGTCTGGACTTTGACTCACTTGCTGTAATCATAACATTTGCAACTGACATTATTGATTTTCGGAAACGTTACTACACTCGCAGCAAACTTAAGCTCGTTTTAGCTACCTTGAGCTGAATGTTAGCTCAGCTGCAATAAGAACAGTGTCTCCAAGCTGTCTGCGGCTTGAAATGAGCTGAAACAAGCTGAATAAGCTAAAGATATTTTCCCATTTGTCTAGCAGAAGGAAGTTAGGGTCCTAAGCACGTAAGATTTTTTGACAGCAATCAGGTTATTAAAATACCATAGATTGGAGACAACGATAAGATACCCGTCTACGTGTTGATATTTCGGATGACGGCAAGAAGCAAAAGTCTGGACTTTGACTCACTTGCTGTAATCATAACATTTGCAACTGACATTATTGATTTTCGGAAACAGTTACTACACTCGCAGGCAAACTTAAGCTCGTTTTAGCTACCTTAAGCTGAAAGTTAGCTCCACTGCAATAAGAACAGTGTCTCCAAGCTGTCTGCGGCTTGAAATGAGCTGAAACAAGCTGAATAAGGCTAAAAATATTTTCCCATTTGTCTAGCAGAGGAAGTTAGGGTCCTAAGCACGTAAGATTTTTTTGACAGCAATCAGGTTATTAAAATACCATAGATTGGAGACAACTATAAGATACCCGTCTATGTGTTGATATTTCGGATGACGGCAAGAAGCAAAAGTCTGGACTTTGACTCACTTGCTGTAATCATAACAATTGCAACTGACATTATTGATTTTCGGAAACGTTACTACACTCGCAGGCAAACTTAAGCTCGTTTTAGCTACCTTAAGCTGAAAGTTAGCTCCACTGCAATAAGAACAGTGTCTCCAAGCTGTCTGCGGCTTGAAATGAGCTGAAACAAGCTGAATAAGGCTAAAGATATTTTCCCATTTGTCTAGCAGAAGGAAGTTAGGGCTCCTAAGCACGTAAGATTTTTTTGACAGCAATCAGGTTATTAAAATACCATAGATTGGAGACAACTATAAGATACCCGTCTATGTGTTGATATTTCGGATGACGGCAAGAAGCAAAAGTCTGGACTTTGACTCACTTGCTGTAATCATAACAATTGCAACTGACATTATTGATTTTCGGAAACGTTACTACACTCGCAGCAAACTTAAGCTCAGTTTTAGCTACCTTAAGCTGAAAGTTAGCTCCACTGCAATAAGAACAGTGTCTCCAAGCTGTCTGCGGCATTGAAATGAGCTGAAACAAGCTGAATAAGGCTACAAATATTTTCCCATTTGTCTAGCAGAAGAAGTTAGGGCTCTTAAGCACGTAAGATTTTTTTGACAGCAATCAGGTTATTAAAATACCATAGATTGGAGACAACTATAAGATACCCGTCTATGTGTTGATATTTCGGATGACGGCAAGAAGCAAAAGTCTGGACTTTGACTCACTTGCTGTAATCATAACAATTGCAACTGACATTATTGATTTTCGGAAACGTTACTACACTCGCAGGAAACTTAAGCTCATTTTAGCTACCTTAAGCTGAAAGTTAGCTCCACTGCAATAAGAACAGTGTCTCCAAGCTGTCTGCGGCTTGAAATGAGCTGAAACAAGCTGAATAAGGCTAAAAATATTTTCCCATTTGTCTAGCAGAAGAAGTTAGGGCTCTAAGCACGTAAGATTTTTTTGACAGCAATCAGGTTATTAAAATACCATAGATTGGAGACAACTATAAGATACCCGTCTATGTGTTGATATTTCGGATGACGGCAAGAAGCAAAAGTCTGGACTTTGACTCACTTGCTGTAATCATAACAATTGCAACTGACATTATTGATTTTCGGAAACGTTACTACACTCGCAGGAAACTTAAGCTCATTTTAGCTACCTTAAGCTGAAAGTTAGCTCCACTGCAATAAGAACAGTGTCTCCAAGCTGTCTGCGGCTTGAAATGAGCTGAAACAAGCTGAATAAGGCTAAAAATATTTTCCCATTTGTCTAGCAGAGGAAGTTAGGGTCCTAAGCACGTAAGATTTTTTTGACAGCAATCAGGTTATTAAAATACCATAGATTGGAGACAACTATAAGATACCCGTCTATGTGTTGATATTTCGGATGACGGCAAGAAGCAAAAGTCTGGACTTTGACTGACTTGCTGTCATCATAACAATTGCAACTGACATTATTGATTTTCGGAAACGTTATCACACTAGCAGGAAACTTAAGCTCATTTTAGCTACCATAAGCTGAAAGTTAGCTCCACTGCAATAAGAACAGTGTCTCCAAGCTGTCTGCGGCTTGAAATGAGCTGAAAAAAGGAAACTTAAGCTCATTTTAGCTACCTTAAGCTGAAAGTTAGCTCCACTACAATAAGAACAGTGTCTCCAAGCTGTCTGCGGCTAGAAATGAGCTGAAAAAAGGAAACTTAAGCTCTTTTAGCTACCTTAAGCTGAAAGTTAGCTCCACTGCAATAAGAACAGAGTCTCCAAGCTGTCTGCGGCTAGAAATGAGCTGAAACAAGGAAACTTAAGCTCATTTTATCTACCGTAAGCTGAAAGTTAGCTTCCACTGCAATAAGAACAGTGTCTCCAAGCTGTCTGCGGCTAGAAATGAGCTGAAAAAAGGAAACTAAGCTCATTTTAGCTACCTTAAGCTGAAAGTTAGCTCCACTACAATAAGAACAGTGTCTCCAAGCTGTCCTGCGGCTAGAAATGAGCTGAAAAAAGGAAACTTAAGCTCATTTTAGCTACCTTAAGCTGAAAGTTAGCTCCACTACAATAAGAACAGTGTCTCCAAGCTGTCTGCGGCTAGAAATGAGCTGAAAAAAGGAAACTTAAGCTCATTTTAGCTACCTTAAGCTGAAAGTTAGCTCCACTGCAATAAGAACAGAGTCTCCAAGCTGTCTGCGGCTAGAAATGAGCTGAAACAAGGAAACTTAAGCTCATTTTAGCTACCGTAAGCTGAAAGTTAGCTCCACTGCAATAAGAACAGTGTCCCCAAGATGTCTGCGGCTTGAAATGAGCTGAAACAAGGAACTTAAGCTCATTTTAGCTACCTTAAGCTAAAAGTTAGCTCCACTGCAATAAGAACAGTGTCTCCAAGCTGTCTGCGGCTTGAAATGAGCTGAAACATGCTGAAACAAGCTGAATAAGGCTAAAAATATTTTCCCATTTGTCTAGCAGAGGAAGTTAGGGTCCTAAGCACGTAAGATTTTTTTGACAGCAATCAGGTTATTAAAATACCATAGATTGAAGACAACTATAATATACCCGTGTATGTATTGATATTTCGGATGACGGCAAGAAGCAAAAGTCTGGACTTTGACTGACTTGCTGGCATCATAACAATTGCAACTGACATTATTGATTTTCGGAAACGTTACCACACTAGCAGGAAACTTAAGCTCATTTTAGCTACCTCAAGCTGAAAGTTTGCTCCACTGCAATAAGAACAGTGTCTCCAAGCTGTTTGCGGCTAGAAATGAGCTGAAAAAAGGAAACTTAAGCTCATTTTAGCTACCTTAAGCTGAAAGTTAGCTCCACTACAATAAGAACAGTGTCTCCAAGCTTTCTGCGGCTTGAAATGAGCTGAAACAAGGAAACTTAAGGTCATTTTAGCTACCTTAAGCTGAAAGTTAGCTCCACTGCAATAAGAACAGTGTCTCCAAGCTGTCTGCGGCTTGAAATGAGCTGAAACAAGGAAACTTAAGCTCATTTTAGCTACCTTAAGCTGAAAGTTACCTCCACTGCAATAAGAACAGTATCCCCACGCTGTCTGCGGCTTGAAATGAGCTGAAACAAGGAAACTTAAGCTCATTTTAGCTACCTTAAGCTGAAAGTTAGCTCCACTGCAATAAGAACAGTGTCTCCAAGCTGTCTGCGGCTTGAAATGAGCTGAAACAAGCTGAATAAGGCTAAAAATATTTTCCCATTTGTCTAGCAGAGGAAGTTAGGGTCCTAAGCACGTAAGATTTTTTTGACAGCAATCAGGTTATTAAAATACCATAGATTGGAGAACAACTATAAGATACCCGTGTATGTAGTTGATATTTCGGATGACGGCAAGAAGCAAAAGTCTGCGACTTTGAGCTGACTTGCTGTAATCATAACAATTGCAACTGACATTATTGATTGTCGGAAACGTTACTACACTCCAGGAACTTAAGCTCATTTTAGCTACCTAAGACTGAAAGGTTAGCTCCACTGCAATAAGAACAGTGTCTCCAAGCTGTCTACGGCATGAAATGAGCTGAAACAAGCTGAATAAGGCTAAAAATATTTCCCATTTGTCTAGCAGAAGGATGTTAGGGTCCTAAGCACGTAAGATTTTTTTGACAGCAATCAGGTTATTAAAATATCATAGATGGAGACACTATAAGATCCCGTCTATGTGTTGATATTTCGGATGACGGCAAGAAGCAAAATTCTGGACTTTAACCTCACTTGCTGTAATCTAACAATTACAACTGACATTATTGATTTTCGGAAACGTTCTACACTCGCAGGAAACTTAAGCTCATTTTTTAGCTACCTTAAGCTGAAAGTTAGCTTCACACTGCAATAAGAACAGTGTCTCAAGCTGTCTACGGCATGAAATGAGCTGAAACGCTGAATAAGGATAAAATTTTCCCATTTGTCTAGCAGAGGATGTTAGGGTCCTAAGCACGTAAGATTTTTTTGACAGCAATCAGATTATAAAATACCATAGATGGAGACAACTATAAGATACCGTCTATGTGTTGATTTTCGGATGACGGCAAGAAGCAAAAGTCTGGACTTTGACTGACTTGCTGGCATCATAACAATTGCAACTGACATTATTGATTTTCGGAAACGTTACCACACTAGCAGGAAACTTAAGCTCATTTTAGCTACCTCAAGCTGAAAGTTTGCTCCACTTGCAATAAGAACAGTGTCTCCAAGCTGTCTGCGGCTAGAAATGAGCTGAAAAAAGGAAACTTAAGCTCATTTTAGCTACCTTAAGCTGAAAGTTAGCTCCACTACAATAAGAACAGTGTCTCCAAGCTGTCTGCGGCTAGAAATGAGCTGAAAAAAGGAAAATTAAGCTCATTTTAGCTACTTAAGCTGAAAGTTAGCTCCACTGCAATAAGAACAGAGTCTCCAGCTGTCTGCGGCTTGAAATGAGCTGAAACATGCTGAAACAAGCTGAATAGGCTAAAAATATTTTCCCATTTGTCTAGCAGAGGAAGTTAGGGTCCTAAGCACGTAAGATTTTTTTGACAGCAATCAGGTTATTAAAATACCATAGATTGAAGACAACTATAATATACCCGTGTATGTATTGATATTTCGGATGACGGCAAGAAGCAAAAGTCTGGACTTTGACTGACTTGCTGGCATCATAACAATTGCAACTGACATTATTGATTTTCGGAGAACGTTACCACACTAGCAGGAAACTTAAGCTCATTTTAGCTACCTCAAGCTGAAAGTTGCTCCACTGCAATAAGAACAGTGTCTCCAAGCTGTTTGGCGGCTAGAAATGAGCTGAAAAAAAGGAAACTTAAGCTCATTTTAGCTACCTTAAGCTGAAAGTTAGCTCCACTACAATAAGAACAGTCGTCTCCAGCTTTCTGCGGCTTGAAATGAGCTGAAACAAGGAAACTTAAGGTCATTTTAGCTACCTTAAGCTGAAGTTAGCTCCACTGCAATAAGAACAGTGTCTCCAAGCTGTCTGCGGCTTGAAATGAGCTGAAACAAGGAAACTTAAGCTCATTTAGCTACCTTAAGCTGAAAGTTACCTCCCACTGCAATAAGACCAGTATCCCCACGCTGTCTGCGCTTGAAATGAGCTGAAACAAGGAAACTTAAGCTCATTTTAGCTACCTTAAGCTGAAAGTTAGCTCACTGCAATAAGAACCAGTGTCTCCAAGATGTCTGCGGCTTGAAATGAGCTGAAACAAGCTGATAAGGCTAAAATATTTTCCCATTTGTCTAGCAGAGGAAGTTGGGGTCCTAAGCAACGTAAGATTTTTTTGACAGCAATCAGGTTATTAAAATACCATAGATTGGAGACAACTATAAGATACCCGTCTATGTTTGATATTTCGGACGACGGCAAGAAGAGCAAAGTCTGGACTTGAACTGACTTGCTGTCATCATAACATTGCAACGACATTATTGATTTTCGGAACGTTATCACACTAGCAGGAAACTTAAGCTCATTTTAGCTACCATAAGCTGAAAGTTAGCTCCACTGCAATAAGAACAGTGTCTCCAAGCTGTCTGCGGCATGAAAATGAGCTGAAACAAGCTGAAGTAAGGCTAAAAATATTTTCCCATTTGTCTAGCAGAGAAGTTAGGGTCCTAAGCACGTAAGATTTTTTTGACAGCAATCAGGTTATTAAAATACCATAGATGGAGACAACTATAAGATACCCGTCTATGTGTGTGAGATTTCGGATGACGGCAAGAAGCAAAAGTCTGGACTTGACTGACTTGCTGCATCCATAACAATTGCAACTGACATTATTGATTTTCGGAAACGTTATCACACTAGCAGGAGGAAACTTAAGCTCATTTTAGCTACCATAAGCTGAATGTTAGCGCCACTGCATAAGAACAGTGTCTCAAGCTGTCTGCGGCTTGAAATGAGCTGAAACAAGCTGAATAAGCTAAAAATATTTCCATTGTCTAGCAGAGGAAGTTAGGGTCCTAAGCACGTAAGATTTTTTTGACAGCAATCAGTTATTAAAAATACATAGATTGGAGACAACTATAAGAACCCGTCTATGTGTGTGATATTTCGGATGACGGCAAGAAGCAAAAGTCTGGACTTTGACTGACTTGCTGTCATCATAACAATGCAACTGACATTATTGATTTTCGGAAACGTTATCACACTAGCAGGAAACTTAAGCTCATTTTAGCTACCATAAGCTGAAAGTTAGCTCCACTGCAATAAGAACAGTGTCTCTCAAGCTGTTGCGGCATGAATGAGCTGAAACAAGCTGAATAAGGCTAAAAATATTTTCCCATTTGTCTAGCAGAGGAAGTTAGGTCCTAAGCACGTAAGATTTTTTTTGACAGCAATCAGGTTATTAAAATACCATAGATTGGAGACAACTATAAGATACCCGTCTATGTGTTGATATTTCGGATGACGGCAAGAAGCAAAAGTCTGGACTTTGACTGACTTGCTGTCATCATAACAATTGCAACTGACATTATTGATTTTCGGAAACGTTATCACACTAGCAGGAAACTTAAGCTCATTTTAGCTACCATAAGCTGAAAGTTAGCTCCACTGCAATAAGAACAGTGTCTCCAAGCTGTCTGCGGCATGAAATGAGCTGAAACAAGCTGAATAAGGCTAAAAATATTTTCCCATTTGTCTAGCAGAGGAAGTTAGGGTCCTAAGCACGTAAGATTTTTTTGACAGCAATCAGGTTATTAAAATACCATAGATTGGAGACAACTATAAGATACCCGTCTATGTGTTGATATTTCGGATGACGGCAAGAAGCGCTATAAAAATATGATAAAAACCCACAGTTATAGATCCTAATGTTCCTTTTTACGTAAATTATACGGTAATGAAGCAAAATTTTAAAAAAATGTTCTTTAAACGTTTATATTTTTTGAAGAATGAAAGATAATAACAATCAAGATGTTGATTTAATGTAAAGGTATAACAGAATAAGATTTATAAAATGTAGCTTAATTTGTGGTATTAAATTTTCGTTAAATTTATTATAATTCTTGTTTCTGCTACAACTTTTCATGAAATGAACGTAATTAACCTTAATTTTTCTAGAATCTGTCTTTTGTCTCAAATTTTTACTACATTTGTACTGGATTCTTTATATTCTTATTTTTATTTACTTTTTATTCTCTTTATATAAAATAATTTCCACACCAGATCTCCTACCTCGAATTCCGCTGGCCTTCGTCGTGAGTTGAAGATTTCGGCTTGCTGGGCCTTACTGGCAGCCGACTGACGATTTGCGTTCTCGTGCAGTCTTGGCAACTGTTTGATTTTGTCGTTCCAATCCTGCAGTCTACGGAACTCAAACTGTTGGGCAACGCGGTCTTGCTCTCGACGAGCTGTACTAGGCGCCTCGGGTTGGCGACCATAGTCAGCATAGCCGGGCTCCATCCAGTAGAACTTTGCACCGCTGTGTTTAGTGCAAAGACTACTCTGGCAGCTTGTCGTCCCAGTCGCTGTGCTTATCCTGGATATACGACGCCACCATTGTGTAAGGGTCCGATTGGCCCTCTCGACAGGATTGGCCTGTGCGTGATAAGGGGGTGTCGTGAATGATACACTCCCTTAGATTCGAGGTTTCGTCTACGAGTTTATTTTTAAACTCGGTCCCGTGTCCGAGTGAAATAACTTCCGGGGTGCCGAACCGGTTAATCACTCGTTCGTGAAGCTCGCGGACTATCGTCTTTGCGTTAGCTTTTCGTATCGGGATTGCTTCATCCAGCGCGTGAAAATCCTGGAATACTAGGATGTATTCGTATCCTCGGCTAGAGCGTGGAAGCGGGCCAGTGATATCTCCTGCTACCACCTGCCATGGTCTGTCCGATTGACGGTGACCATTAACCCTGAGGGAGCTCGTTGCTCGACCTTACATTGCTGGCACTTGACATCGCCTGAGTAATTCGCAACTTCTGCGTAAAATCGTGGCCAATAATAGTTTTGGGCCACGCGGGCGAATGTCTTTTCTCTTCCGAGATGGCCAGCTGAGGGATCATCGTGACACTCTCTCAGAATAGAGTGACGATTCTCTACGGGTACGACCAGCTTCCATGCTTGCTCGTCATCCATCACTTCCTCTAACCTTGTCGGGGCGATAGATGTATAGATTTCCTCCAACATTTTCCAGTCGGGGAAATCCCGGAGTCTGTCGAAAACGTTCTTAATCCAGTCTAGGTACCAAGGATCTTCAGTAGTTTGAGCCCACGACATTGCTGCTACTGTAGGCTCGTCGTCTTCATACATGCGAGATAGGGCATCGGGAACGTGATGCAGAGCTCCTTTTCTGTGCTCGACGACAAAGTCATGAGCTTGAAGTTCTAAAGCCATCTCGCTAGTCGCTGGTTGGATTTCTCATATTACACAACCAGCGAAGACTACTGTGATCCGTTATCACTTTGAAGTGGTACCCTCGATGTAGGTCTGAACTTATTAATAGCCCAGACCACGGCCAAGCACTCTCCGTAACGCTATAATTCTTCTCGGGTGCTGTGAGAATGCGACGGCAAACTCAATGACTCTTTCCTCTCCGTCTATCTCTTGGACGAGCACGGCTCCTATGCCGGTATCGCTCGCGTCCGTGTGCAGGCTAAACAGTCCATCTGCACTGGGACGTTGAAGAACTGGAGCAGTCATGATCAGGGCCTTCAGTTGCTGAAAGGCTTGTTCCTGTTCATCTAACCACTCGTACCCTTGGTTCTTCTTTGTTAGACGGGTAAGTGGCTCGGCAATCGTGGCGTAATCCGGCATAAAACGCCGATACCACGACGCCGACTCAAGATTAAAATCTAATATTCGAGGACAGGTTCGTACTGAGGTAGGAAGATGAGCGATACGAGGATATATAGACACGGACAAAAAAAATTTTTTTTTCGTATATGCTCTCGTGGAAATCGATAAGAATATCGGTAGATAAATTGATTGTCATATATAGACATGTATATGGTTAATTGAAGGACGAAATAATGTAAATAATAACATGTAGATGCATTTATAGAAAAAAACACGTACAATGCGTCTGACCAGTGACACGCGGGATAAAGATATAGTAAAAAAGCTTATATATCGTGAAATAAAGTAAAGATATGAATATACATAATTTGAAAACGATTAAAACAGAAAGAAATTTTCATAAAAAAATTGGCGACTCAAGATTAAAATATAATATTCGAAGACAGGTTCGTACTAAAGTAGGAAGATGAGCGATACGAGGATATATTGACACGGACAAAAAAATTTTTTTTTCGTGCATGCTTTCCTTAGAATCGATACGTATATCGATAGCTAAATTGATTTTCATATATAGACATGTATATGGTTAATTGAAGGACGAAAAATTGTAAATAATAACATGTAGATGCATTTAAAGAAAAAACACGTACAATGCGTCTGACCAGTGACACGCGGGATAAAGATATAGTGAAAAAATTTATACATCGTGAAATGAACGTAAGGATATATTATACACAGTTTGAATACATTTCAAGAAGAATAAATTTTCATAAAAAAATTGGCGACTCAAGATTAAAATCTAATATTCGAGGACAGATTCGTACTGAGGTAGGAAGATGAGCGATACGAGGATATATTGACACAGACAAAAAAATTTTTTTTTCGTACATGCTTTCCTTAGAATCGATACGTATATCGATAGCTAAATTCATTTTAAAAACAAATAAAAGAAACAAGCTGAATAAGACTAAAAATATTTTCCCATTTGTCTAGCAGTGGAAGCTAGGGTCCTAAGCACGTAAGATTTTTTTGACAGCAATCAGGTTATTAAATACCATAGATTAGAGACAACTATAAGATACCCGTCTATGTGTTGATATTTCGGATGACGGCAAGAAGCAAAAGTCTGGACTTTGACTGACTTCCTGTCATCATTACAATTGCAACTGACATTATTGATTATCGGAAACGTTACCACACTAGCAGGAAACTTAAGCTCATTTTAGCTACCTTAAGCTGAAAGTTAGCTCCACTGCAATAAGAACAGTGTCTCCAAGCTGTCTGCGGCTTGAAATGAGCTGAAACAAGGAAACTTAAGCTCATTTTAGCTACCTTAAGCTGAAAGTTAGCTCCACTGCAATAA
>JANSJX010000087.1:0-89569 GCA_026168455.1 Theocolax elegans | reverse complement strand
GATGCTGATCGTGTTCTGGCTGAGTGTGCTTTTTCTCGTATGCTAGCTGGTGACACGCCTAATGACGAGCGATCTCTTGCCTTGATGACAGCTTGCTGTATGGTTAGTAAAATTACCTTTGAAAAATTATTTAACCGTATTAAAAAAGCCATCAAGTGTAAGGATAAGAGAAATAAGAAGAAGATAAATTCAATAAAAATTAAAAAGTGTAAAACTATAGACGAGAAAAACAACAAGATTAACAAATTGTTAGGGACAGGAGCTGACAAATTGTTAGGGTCAATGCGTAAATCAATTGATCCTCAAAGAGTTATGAAATGGCTTGAGAGTCAAGACGCGTACAATAAACACAAATTGATTAGACGACGATTTGATAGGAGGAGTTACAATGTACGGAATATCGATGATATTTGGGAGGCTGATTTAATGGACTTGAGACAATTGAAATGTTATAACGATAATTACACGTACGTGTTAACAGTTATAGATGTGGTAAAGTTTGTAAGTCGCGTAGTACTAAGTATTGCTTATTTATTTGATTCTAGATTGACTAAGTTCGCATCCCTGTCAGCAAGGGAAACGGCGATTTCATTTATTTTACTGTTTGTACACAACTTAGCTTTACAAATATATATATATAGTTAGTCTTTTATAATTAAATTACGGTATAATTATTTCAATTTCCTTTCTGACCGAATCCT
Source organism: Theocolax elegans (assembly GCA_026168455.1). Taxonomy (NCBI): domain Eukaryota; kingdom Metazoa; phylum Arthropoda; class Insecta; order Hymenoptera; family Cerocephalidae; genus Theocolax; species Theocolax elegans. The sequence continues at coordinate 88,868 of JANSJX010000087.1, read as the reverse complement.
GGAGTCTGAGCAAGAGCCCGGCGAAGATTCACTCCGTTACATGGCGCTCGGACAGCTAATTGTAAAAGGAATTTGATAATCTTTAGCTTTAAATTTTTTTTTAGCGAACTTACAAACTAGTTAATTTTGTAAATCACACTATGACGCCGCGATAACACTAACACTATTACACTTATAAATTCCGACAATTAAACATATTGTACAATGGCCCGTGTCGTGGATTTACAAATTACGTCGAGAAGATCTAATTGAAGAACTAAAAAGCATAATTTTGACACTGATGGTATTGTTACGGAACTAAGACAACGTCTTGTGAAGTTTGTAAGACTAAATGAAGCGTTATTCACCAATAAAACTCCAGATCCTGAAGGTTACAAAGAAGGCTTAGACATAACTAAAGACCTAGCAGCCGACCACGCTAACCTCTCATTACTTGGACCGTCCGGTAGCAACAATCAAGGACAACAAATATGATCCTGCAAATGACATCAACACCAATAGTACCAGTACCACCACCAGTACCGTCAAAAAGAGAAGTCATAGATTAGATGAGGAAATGGAATTGTCACTTCGAAGGAAAAGACGTTTATTCTTTTCTGGAAAGAGTCGATGAGTTAAGGCAAGCATACGACTTCACCGAAGAACAAATACTGCAGGGATTACCTGAACTCGTGAAAGGCAACGCACTACAATGGTACCGTAACCAGGCAAGAAATTTAAATTCATGGAAAGAAGTGGAAGAGCAACTACGAGGATTTTACTTATCTTCACAAGAAAGAAGAAATTTGGGTCGACAAATTGCAGCGCGAACCCAGATGACGAACGAAAACATTCGAGACTTCACCACAGCATTATTAACCCTAATGCGTCGAAGAGGGGACTACGATCCAGAAGAACAGCTGGATAATTTGTATTATAATATGAAAGCCAAACTCCGAATTCACATCCGCCGGTCCGAAATAAAAAACGTAAGTGAATTAATTCACAGAGTGGAAGAACATGAAGCTAATGTACTAGAGATCAACCAAACATACAAACAACAAAAAGAGACAATGGCCATCACCAAATCAACACAGCTTACAAACGAAATGAATGTTCCTGGCGCTGTAAACAACGTGGGCACAACCGTAGTGAATGCCGAAATCCGTGAAAACTATTTTGCTCGATTTGTGGAAAGGACGGTGTCTACACGAAAGACTGTCATGGAACAAGTCAGGGAAACGGGCAAAGAACCGAGTCAACCAGGCCAATGACTCGGTCCACGAACGAGATAACCGGTTCTTCGTCACCGTAATGTGACGTGCCAACCTTTCTTCGGGTTTTACCGTTACTATAGATTTTTGCTGCTTGTTATTAGATTAGATGTAAGTTAGGTACGAAACCATCTATGCATCTACATCTTGTTGCAGACTTATTAATCCTGGTTTTATGTGTAAATTGAGACACATTATATTAGCACACATTGGCTATTATAACTGGAATGTGTATTTGAGTGTATTAGTTAGTGTTGTAACGGGCACAACTTTTAATAAAAAATCAAACAATTAAAAATTGTAATTAGATTTAAATAACCGCGGTCGATAACGCCTTAATAAGCATCGATCGATACACGATTATCTATCGACGATAAATAGATCGTAATCTCAAATGGTAAATAGATATATATGTATATAAGTCAAATGTATGTTCACGCGAATGAACCATTTAAGTATAATCGACGTCATACTTTGTTTTGATAAATTTAATTATTTAATCATAGTTTATATTCAATACTTAATTAAATTTTATAAGAATAGAAAATTAGGATAATTAATAACGCTTCAAATGATATGCAACAATCAACAAGTTTAATTATTTATTTATGTTTATTAAACATTGCAAATTTCAATAATGTATAAAAAAGTAAATGTATTATAAAAATCTAGAAAAATCAAAGTTTCTGATAGTTTTATCATTATTGTAAATTTTAAAGTTGAAATAATATTTAAAAAGTTAATGTTATTAAAAAAAAACATTAATGTTATTAACAATACAAATTTAAATTGTTAATAAAAATAGGTTATCATAATATTATAGAATCTTGTTATAATTAAAAATTAAAGTAATTGTAGAACCTTAAGATAATGAAAAAACAAATTCAAATAAGACATTTTTACAAGAATGCACACGATGCAAAAATGCATATCAATTTAGACAATATAAATTGTACGAATTATAAATATTTAAAAATTAGGATAAGTGAATAAAAATATTTGTGATTTAAAAATTAATTTCAAATGCGAAGAAAAAATATAGTTCTTAGGTAATAAGCAAAACTGTTAAACGGTCAAGAAGCGACTTTAGTATATAAAGGGAGCGACTCTCGATTCGAGGATTATTATTAAACTACAAGCCAATGTAGCATGTACTATTCATATTATCGGCCCTCGTAGCCAACCAATAAATTCTTAACATTAAACAGAAATCAAGGATAATTTTATTTATTGTTAAAAATCCACACTCCACTTTTCTTCTCTTCGTAGGAAGAAAAGCGACACCAACAGAAATACATGAAACACATAAACTAACATTTTCAAATCTACTAGTCCATGGTGTGACGACGTGGTGTTGAACACAAACAAATACTTTTCTTTAAAAAGTCTTCAAACGAGTAACCGCACTAGGAGGTTTAGACTTCGAATCCAAACCTAGTGCGCTATCTCAATGAAGTGAAAACAAAGAAGAAGACGAAGGAAAAGTAAAAGCAAAAACGGACCTAAAATCAAGGCCCGTTACAGTGTATCTTTTGTATGTATTATACACATTTCTATCACCACGTATTGGGCCATAGAACGGTAGTGTGTAATTTAATAATACTTAAATGAATAACTACAAATTTTTTATATATATTTACAATATTTATTTATTTAATTTCATTACAAATCCTTATAATAAAAGGACTTGGACTAATAAAACCATGAAATTTAATGTTAATGCTACGAAGGCTTATATATCAATGAATCCTTGTATAGAAATTTCCGTCCTTTATATACTATCTTTACCTAATTAGTACAAATCCTTTTTAACCATTTTTCCTTATATTTTACATCAACTTCGTATTTTGATTTTTTATTTTAAATCATATTTTCTTTCTTGTTTCTATATACATATAATATTATCTAAATTTCTAATTATTTACAAGAAATAATTGCATATTTATTTGTATATCGTATGCATTTTTGTAATTACTTTTATTTCTATAATTTTTTTATTAATTCTATAACCTCACTTAATTCTACATTTAAAATTAATTTTAAATTCATTTTTTCTATTTACAATCATTTTTTATTCTACTTATAAATTTCAATTTGTTTTTTACACAATTACAAAATTAAATATATTATAATTTCTATTATTTTTAAATGTACAAATATCTTCGCATACTGATTTTGCATAAACATATAATTTTTATAATTAATTTATGTTTTGCTGTAAAATAAAAAATTTAATTCTTTTTTATACATCTTAAATTGAATATTTGCATTAATTTTATTATGTAATAATATTCTATTTACAATTTAATTATTTATTTAATTATAAAATATTTATTTTAGTACAATTGCAATTGCATTTTTATATTTCTAAATTTGCGCTTTACATCGTGACGCGCTATAATTCTAGGAATTTACATGTTATTCAATTTCAGCTGACAGTATTCTTGTGGATATTTATATTTATATATAGTTCATTGGTCTTTCTAAGAAATCTATTTTGATGTCCTATATCCTCTTTATATAAAATTACGTACTGATTAAAGAATTTAATTATATGTCGTTATATACGTCACATTACCCTCCCTTAAATAATATTTAAATTTAATTAAATTTTAATATTATTTAATATATTATAATCATTATTATTTTTTTTTTATTACTTCACACAATTTATAAATATTATGTTGATCATTTGACAGTTATCATACAATAGACAGCTGTCTCAACCATTGTGACGTGGTGGATCTGTATGAGTACAGATCCCGTCACTTAGGGCTCTGTAGTACCGACGCGGCCAGCGCAAGCGTTCACGCTACCACTGTGCTACGCCCGCAATTGGTCGTAGCTGTACTATTCCACGTCTTCTGCCTACCGATACGAGCGCCATATGCCAAGAGTCCGTTGCACACGAGTCGGGCATCGTTTGTTTACACGACGGCGAACGGGTTTTTCTTTTGTGTGTGTGAGAAGTGCGCCAGTGCCTGGGTCATCGTCTTCGTGGCTGTCTTCGTTCTCCATCACCAGGTCGTCGGGAGATGGTATTGGATCTACGTGGGAACATGATTGGACGTCGGTGGCGGTATGGTTGCATCGTTCCTTCTTCATTATTAAACTCCTTCCTTTTTCCAATCCTCCGATTTCCTCAACAAATCAATAAAAACCCCATTAATCCCTTTCCTTTACGTACTTAAATATCGGTGACGAGAATGGCTCGGGCCAGGATTCGTAGCCGGTGTTTACTTCCTTCCTAACCTCTATTCCCATATCCTATATATAATATCCTATACACATACATAACTTCCTTATTACAACTAAACTTTATCCCTCTATAAATCCTCCTATCCTAACCTTATATATCTTCTAGTTTTATTTATTATCAAACTTTCAGGTAACCAACACTACCAAGGAGCGGACCCAGGACCAAAAGGTTCACCCAGGACTCATCGCCTCAAGGGGGAATGGAATCACGATGGGCAGTATCCAGGACTCATCGCCTCCAAGGAGCGGACCCATCAGGACCAAAAGGTTCACCCAGGACTCATCGCCTCAATGGGGAATGGAATCACGATGGGCAGTACCCAGGACTCATCGCCTCCAAGGACAGGACTCACAGGGATAGCATCGTTGGATCACCCAGGACTCATCGTCTCAAAGGTATGATATTGTATTAAAATCTTATTTCATTTATATCTATTTCCTCTATGCTAACCTTATAACTAACTGTATACACTAATAACTATTTTTCTTGTTTCAGGTATGTCCCTTTGACAAGACTTCCTTCCATTAACAAATTATAAATTAATACCGGTGTGAGGTTTACCTCACACCATATATAATTACTTATAGGTGGTTCCTATTACTACTAAATAATAACAGTTCTTTCTTTATTTCATTTTAGTTTTATTTATTTCTGTATATTTTTTTATAAGTTCTATTTCTTTTTTCTTTTTATTTATCTCTTTTTTTGCCTCATCTATTAATTTATTAAATTTTTCTTGGAGTGGCGTCCAAGTCTCAATCTCTCTCTCTATATATATATAAATACCTAAAGGTTCCGGCACATATTCCTCCACCGCTGGTTTGGTGGAACGAGTTGTTCTCACCGGAAGACGAGCTGTGATGGATCTTAATTTAGGGTACGTCCTGTCCTTAGGTTTTGTGTGTGTCCATTTATTAATTTTTTTTACTATTAAAGTTTGGGTATATACCCCTGGACGGTAAAATGACCCCTCATCTTCTCGGTGAAAACCTGCCTCGCTGGCCGTCTATTTTCCTACCCAGTGTAATCGGGGTGGAAAATGAATGGCCTTTTCGCCAGTTTGCACTTGGGTACAACATGTACCGAAATTTTGTATTTGTGTTGATTTGTCCATGATTACTAGTTAAACTTTGAGTTTTGAGTCTTATTTATACTTGTTTTGCAAAACTTTGCACCTTTTTCTTTTGAACAATATTCTTAGAAATTATTTGTTTTGATATCCAATTTCCAGAAATCTTCGTTATTTAGTTTTGATTTAACTTATAATAATGGTTATATATATTAAATTTTCTTGGAATATATATTTCAATTTTAATTCTATTTTATTTATAAAAAAAATTTTGTTTTCTTTTCTTTATCCACAAAAATACTGTTAACTTTACAAAAAAAAATTAATCTTCTTCTCTATAATATACTTTCATATTTGATACATGAAATTTTCCTCTTTCAATTTTTATTATGGGATCTACTAATAAATATGTATCATATCCTAATTTTTTCGCTATAATATACGGACCTTGCGCAACAGGCATAAATTTTGCAGTAGTTTTATTTTCATTTTCCGATATATTTAATGCTTTAATTAATACATAGAAAATTATGCATATGTTTTCTTGCATTATTTAATTTTTCTTCATATGTTAATTCATTATTTTGTAAATTTACATATTTATCCCATACACGAATTGGCTTCTTATTTAAAAATAATTCTATCGGCGTATAACCAGTTGTCTCATGTATTGTTTCATTTATTATTTTTTGTACATAATCTATTTCTTTTGCCCATCGAGTGTGTTTTTTCAAAATGATACGGTAAATTCTCCCTATCTCACGATGGACCCTTTCAATAATATTACTTTGAGGGTGTCTTATTGAAGAAAACATAGGTTTTATATCATTTTTTGTTAAATAATCTATCCATTTGATACTTGTAAATTGAGTACCATGATCTGATAAAATAGCCTTAGGTTTCATAAATTTTTCAATATATTGATCTATTTTTCTAGTTACGGATAACGTATTTGCTTTTTTCAACGGATATAATACAACATATTTACTAAATCCATCTATCGTTGATAAAATATATTTTACCCCCCCCCTATAGAAGTAGGTAAAGGTCCGTAAAAATCAATCGATAATATTTCACCAGGATTTTCAACAAGAATTGGTTGAAATTTAGAGTGATACTTAATCGTAGAATATTTACTTTTTTGACATATATCACGCGGTTTTATGTATTCACTAACTTTTTTTCTTAATTTTGGAACATAAAAAAATTCTAAAACCATTTTATATATTTTTCTTAGTCCTACATGACCATAATATTCATGTAATAAAATTATAAATCTTTTCATTATTTTTTCTGGAATTATAATTTTCAAATTATTTTGTGATATCTTACAAACATATTCATTTGATATAACATATTTTTTAGAATTTTCTTGATTATATTTCATTTATTATTTTACCATAAAACACGTTTACTGGAGATCAGGGTGAACGGCTCCCATACAATAAAATAACAACACTTTTATTCGAAGCTAGAGACTTTATTACTAATAAATTAATAAGAATACAATAAATAAACGAACAAACTAGTCACGGTCGCCAGCCGCGTTCACGCGGTAAAATTTATATGTTTATCACACGCGATTACCGCACACACACGCACAAATCACAGCTTGCTCGGGAAGCTGGAAAACAGGAAATTGAGGCAGGAATTCTCACCTGCAGATGCTCGAAAGGAAACAATTAATAAAAAAGGTAATCTCTTTTGGTAATAACTAATTAAAATTTCGGTTGTACGTCTCGTTCAACGGCCCGACTCGGAATCACCGAGTTCGTCGTGTTGAGCCGAGCAGCGAGTCCGCGCGCATGCGCTTGACACAACAGTCCCATCTCGTCCGCTTGACTCGGCCGATCCGACGCGCGTATACTGTGTGTATAGCGCAACTTCTCTCTTTCTCTCTCTCTCCTTCTCGCACCTTACAATCAACATGCCATTCTGGAAGCTCGACATTAATAACGTATACAGGAATAGCTTGAAAACCAAACAAGCGGTAATTGTTCCTTATATCAAACTCAAATTAATGTCGAATTTGTCCTTGTTTTTAATATCTATTTTAAGTGCGATTTACTGGTAGAAGCTCGAGTACAATAATATACAGACTTGGTACAGCTCGGCGTTATACATAGCTGGTCATCATCTTCAAAGCTAGACTTTCAAAGAGCTAGAAGGACTACCAAAGTGCTAAATGGATTTTTAAGGAGCTGCAAGGTTTTCAAAGGAATTACAAAATTTGCTGTAATAGGGTTTGTGTGTGTGCGCATGTCAATAACTAAAAGTCCGAGCTCTTTCTTCACGGTCTGGCTTAGCTAGATTCCGAGTGAACGCTTCTTTATTCTTTGTAAGCCACGGGACTTTGGAATGCTTTCTTATAACCAACGAATATAGTCTATAAGTGACATGCATTACAAAATGCCATGTCACAACTCCCCCCCGCCGAACCGAAGTTACTCCGGTAACTTCGCGTTTGCTATCGCTACGCACTTACAAGAACTTAATTTAAGTATTCCAAACGCACTTGCTATTTTATTAACTTATTTCCTAGTCTATATCTAAGATAACCGGTGTTATCTACTACGGGGATTTGTGTTACTGTTTGTGTTGAGTGTATTTTAATCTGGAACAACTGCTTGGCTAGGAAAACGTCAGCTGGAACGTGTACGCTAGAGTAATGCTTTAAGGTCAGTGTATCGCGCTGAGTGTGTATTTTATATCTCATTCTTAATCACAACGTTACTTAACAAAACAAAATATATAATTTGTACAATAACATTAAAATCAAATTACGAACGACTGACGAACCGTTACATTAACTCACTTAATTTTATTACCTAACGCAATTCGCGACTCGCATAACCCGTTACACAAAATAAAATTCATTCAAAACAGACTCTTTTAAAACAATGCGTCATATGTTAAAACAAATAAATAAAATTAAAATTCACACTCATACCTGGTGAGATTCCTTTCCACCGACGAATCAGCTCTAGCAACCATTCTCGTTTCTTTTCCGTAAATTTGGAACAATCTGTACTGCAGGGGTAACTGTATTGGTTGACACACATTTCTTAGAAACTGCTTTATAAACATGCTTTCGTATACCAAAATTATTAGATTGCCAGTTATCATTTTTAACCTTGCTTGTACCACAAACTTTATACCTACGCGCTCCGAGAGAATCGCCATTGTAAATTGAAAATCGCAATAAACCTGCTCACAGATTCGTAGTTTTCACCACGACTGTTCTTCTATTGACACGTACCACCAGGAACTCCCTCACACGGAATCCTGGGGTTCACCGCACACTCACCTATGAGTGATCGCGACCAGAAGCCAACTGTTTCAGCTAATCTGACTTCTGAGTCAGCTTGATTACGTTATTATCTTAGATCTCGTTTATCATCAAATCCTCAGTATGCATCAGCCAGTAGCTCCCGGACAACAGGAAGCTCCACCACCACCACCAGCAGCCGCTCAACAACAGCAAGCTCCACCTCAAGTGGCACCTGCTCAACCACCAGCTCCATCAATCCGCCTCAAGAAACTCTCAGCAGAATGTCGTTAGGCCGCCCATCGATCCCAATGCTGTCAGGTTTAACCTTGTCAACATTCGGCCGTCGGGACAACATCTACCGAACATTCGATTACGCTGTGCAGGTAGATGGCCAAGATACCGTCTCAGGCGCGACTTACGACCAGATGTTCCAACTTGTGAACGCCGATCTCCCGATCACGAGAGTTAACTTTATAAGAATGTGGAAAACTCTAATTCTTAAAAGAGCTCAAGACGTTTACGAAAAGGAGAAACACATCAGAGCCGCGAACTTTGTTCGCTTGGACAGAAGCATAATCATGCCTGCTCCACTCTCTGATTTACTCTACTCGATTGGACAATTTGTGTCACCATCTCGTGGAATCCAAGTCCACATGACACCACCTACGCAAGCTGCTCAACCACCCGTTTGGTGGACAGTCGACAATCCCATTGTTAATGCATGGAGTCGAACTTGTCACCGCATGAGTAAGCAATACTTAATGCGCGAGATGCCAAATCCAGGTGACTTTGACAATAGACCGCTTGTCTTCACGAATATTGAAGATAATGACAACTTACGTGCGATCTATTCGTATACCAGTGAACCGACCCAACCGACGCGTTGGTTAGATTCGTTAATGACGAACTTTTCGTTCCGAATAACGGGATAACCATCAATCGGTCTTCCTATCTACTAGTTTATCTTACACACAGATCATCCATCGTAGGACGATATGTAGGAAGTTATGTCCTTAAATAAAAGAGTTAATGATGTAAATAATAACAAAGTCAATATTACATCTGATAATAATCGAAATAATAATGAAAACGTCATGTATAAAGATAAATGGTTTGTCAATTTTACAGATGTAAATATACCTCACAACGTTGTTGAAGTTTTGTCATTAGGACCAAAATTTAATGTGACATGTAATGTTAATAAAAATATAGTAGTTGATATAATTAAAAATATTGAACTATGTATAAATATCTATGAGTTACCAGAAAATGTTAAAAATAATATTAGAGTAAATATTATAGACAGCGTTCATAACCAATTCAAAAAGTTAAACATATAAATTTGAAGATTTATATCTTAGAATACTTCGTACGCGCGCATCATGTCGATTCCAACGCAATGCGCATGCGCGCACGGACTAAACGGGTCGGATCCCGACGGAGATGAGACATTCGTGGACTTCGTGCAGAAACGTTTTATCGTTATATATATTGATAGTTTATAACGGTAAAATTTGTTTATTTCAAATCTTATAAACGTAGCAGCATTATTTTTAATTTTTCTAGTTTGACGTGACACACGCGAATTGAGCAACAAATGCGAGTTCGTGGTGCGTGTACGCAGGCGATCGACGGAGCGCACGCACCACGAAGTCCCCACATTCCAACTAATAATAGACATTCAGTATTCTGGTTATTCCCTTCGCACAAAAATTCGCCTGTTAATTAATTTACTTTAATATTTAACGTAATCAGAAAATAAGACGAGATTGAATACTGAAAGATTTCTTTTATAATAATCAAACGGATTGAATCGAGCGGTAAAATGACTTTGTGGTGCGTGTACGCAGGCGATCGACGGAGCGCACGCACCACGAAGTCCCCACTTTCCAACTAATAATAGACATTCAGTATTTTGGTTATTCCTGCGTACTAAAATGTGCCTGTTAATTAATTTACTTTAATATTTAACTTAATAAGAAAATAAGACAACGTTGAATACTGAAAGATTTTTTTTATAAAAATCAAACGGGTTGAATCGAGCGGTAAAAATGACTTCGTGATGCGTGTACGCAGGCGATAGACGGAGCGCACGCACCACGAAGTCCCCACATTCCAACTCATAATAGACATTCAGTATTATGGTTATTCCAGCGTACTAAAATGCGCCTGTTATTTAATTTGCTTAAATGTTTAACCTATAAACATAAAAGTTTTGTTTCATGATCCCTGTGTGTGCATATCAATATATTTGCACGTCAAATCGACAACTTTGAAAAAAGTTGACTGTTTGCCGTGCAGCCGACAGTCTAAGATGGCGGCTGCTGCGCTCGCGTAACCTTCGTATCAGTCTACCGCTAGCGCCACCGAACGGTAATTTATGGCGTAAGATTTTATTTTGTTACTGTTGCGGTATTAAAGTCTAATATTTTTTTTAATGTACTGAATATATTTATGAGTACACTTCCCTTCGTATATGAATAAGTTAATTATGTACAAAGTTTGAGACAAAAATATTATTTCGTTTGTATTTAATCCCTTACCAAAAATGTGAGATAGGCGCAGCATACTCAAAATTTTTGGTAAGGGTTTAAACAAAAACGTGATAATTTTGCTGTCCCAAATTTTGCACACACTTAAATAATCCATATACGAAGGGCAATGAACTCTTATTTCTCCGTATAATAATATAATTATCTAATTATAATCGATTATTTGATTTACTCAGTCGATAAGGTAGGAAGGATAAAAATTGACTTTGGAACCCCTTTAATGCTCAAAATCAATTCAAATTCCTCTGGCTAGATTTATTTATTCTCTAATTTAACTTTACTCAACGACAACCGTCTTAATTCTCTGCTAGAACATTTATTACAGCTACCTTAATTATAACCTTATCATTCGTTGGCTTCTTCCCAGGCTAGACATTAATCAAGGGACAACAGGAAATAATAATAAATAAAACAAAACGCTATCTAGATTAATTTATTTAGGGTGAATTTGCCAGAATGATTTCCACTTATCTTTACAATTTGGGCACGTACTAATTTTTACACCTGGTTTTCCGCAACCTCGACAAAAACTTTCCGGGGACTTGAGCATCTTGTCCAACTATGACCATCCTGACTACAATTCCAGCACCCTTGGCGCTTATATCCACTTTAAAACGATGGTCGCGGTGCCAACGTACTTGATACGTATAAGAAGTTTGGCCTATAAGTATAATTAGGATGAAGCTTAATCGACTGTCCATTTACTGGAGCATTTACAACACCAAACTCGGATAGGGACATGAAGGAATATTGCAGCTGGAAGAGTACCGATAGCTGAAACACGAGCTCGAAGATAACTGGGAGCTAGAACGAGAGAGAGAAGAGAACGATCCAGAAGTTTGTTTAAAGCTTGAATTAACATAGGGTAAACTTCTAGTTGAGGAACAATTTAAGTTAGTATTACTTGCGTTACTAACTTCAACCAAAGCCAAAGGAGTCGGCACATTATCCAACGGAGCAACACGATCAGGATAAACAGACTAATTTCTGGTTCTATTTCCAGGAAATTTCCTCATATTTGTATTTACCCTATCACAACCCGAAGAACGTTTACTAGAACATTCTTTACTCCAATGGTCCTTAGCCCACATTGGAAACAACCTTTGTTTCTTTTCCGTAAATTTGGAACAATCTGTACTGCAGGGGTAACTTTATTGGTTGACACACATTTCGTAGAAACTGCTTTATAAACATGCTTTCGTATACCAAAATTATTATATTGCTAGTTATCATTTTTAACCTTGCTTGTACCACAAACTTTAACCTACACGCTCAGAGAGAATCGTCATTGTGAATTGAAAATCGCTATAAACCTGCTCACAGATTCGTAGTTGTCACCACGACTGTTCTTCTATTGACACGTACCACCAGGAACTCCCTAACACGGAATCCTGCGGTTCACCGCACACTCACCTATGAGTGATCGCGACCAGAAGCCAACTGTTTCAGCTAATCTGACTTCTGAGTCAGCTTGATTACGTTATCATCTTAGATCTCGTTTATCATCAAATCCTCAGTATGCATCAGCCAGTAGCTCCCGGACAACAGGAAGCTCCACCACCACCACCAGCAGCCGCTCAACAACAGCAAGCTCCACCTCAAGTGGCACCTGCTCAACCACCAGCTCCCATCAATCCGCCTCAAGAAACTCTCAGCAGAATGTCGTTAGGCCGCCCATCGATCCCAATGCTGTCAGGTTTAACCTTGTCAACATTCGGCCGTCGGGACAACATCTACCGAACATTCGATTACGCTGTGCAGGTAGATGGCCAAGATACCGTCTCAGGCGCGACTTACGACCAGATATTCCAACTTGTGAACGCCGATCTCCCGATCACGAGAGTTAACTTTATAAGAATGTGGAAAACTCTAATTCTTAAAAGAGCTCAAGACGTTTACGATAGGAGAAACACATCAGAGCCGCGAACTTTGTTCGCTTGGACAGAAGCATAATCATGCCTGCTCCACTCTCTGATTTACTCTACTCGATTGGACAATTTGTGTCACCATCTCGTGGAATCCAAGTCCACATGACACCACCTGCGCAAGCTGCTCAACCACCCGTTTGGTGGACAGTCGACAATCCCATTGTTAATGCATGGAGTCGAACTTGTCACCGCATGAGTAAGCAATACTTAATGCGCGAGATGCCAAATCCAGGTGACTTTGACAATAGACCGCTTGTCTTCACGAATATTGAAGATAATGACAACTTACGTGCGATCTATTCGTATACCAGTGAACCGACCCAACCGACGCGTTGGTTAGTTTCGTTAATGACGATCTTTTCGTTCCGAATAACGGGATAACCATCAATCGGTCTTCCTATCTACTAGTTTATCTTACACACAGATCATCCATCGTATGACGATATGTAGGAAGTTATGTCCTTAAATAAAAGAGTTAATGATGTAAATAATAACAAAGTCAATATTACATCTGATAATAATCGAAATAATAATGAAAACGTCATGTATAAAGATAAATGGTTTGCCAATTTTACATATGTAAATATACCTCACAACGTTGTTGAAGTTTTGTCATTAGGACCAAAATTTAATATGACAAGTAATGTTAATAAAAATATAGTAGTTGATATAATTAAAAATATTAGTTATAATTATATATACTAGATGATCTTACACACAGATCATCCATCGTAGGACGATATGTAGGAAGTTATGTCCTTGAATCTAACTCTTAATTTCTAGATAATTATAGATTCATAGTAAATAGTATAAATGTAAATATCTTGCACCGTTGTGCCTTGTTCGTTTTCTCGTTCATGATATTCATTATTTTGTATTCTTACGTTTATTATTTGTTTTTCGTTCTATCCATTCTAGATTGTTAACTTGTGGGTTAACGCCAAGAGTTAATAATATTATAAAGTTTATGTTACTTTCGGACCCACATGGGCCCTTAAAAAAAAATAAAAAATAAATATATATATATATATAATTTGTACAATAACAATAAAATCAAATTACGAACGACTGGCGAACCGTTACATTAACTCACTTAATTTTATTACTTAACGCAATTCGCGAACTCGCATAACTCGTTACACAAAATAAAATTCATTCAAAACAGACTCTTTTAAAACAATGCGTCATATGTTAAAACAAATAAATAAAATTAAAATTCACACTCATACCTGGTGAGATTCCTTTCCACCGACGAATCAGCTCTGGCAACCACTCTACCTTTTAATGCTCAAAATCAATTCAAATTCCTCTGGCTAGATTTATTTATTCTCTAATTTAACTTTACTCAACGACAAACGTCTTAATTCTCTGCTAGAACATTTATTACAGCTACCTTAATTATAACCTTATCATTCGTTGACTTCTTTCCAGGCTAGACATTAATGAAGGGATAATAGGAAATAATAATTAATAAAACAAAACGTTATCTAGATTAATTTATTTAGGGTAAATTTCACAGGATGATTTCCACTCATCTTTACAATTTGGACACCTACTAATTTTTACACCTGGTTTTCCGCAACCTCGACAAAAAACTTTCCGGGGACTTGAGCATCTTGTGCAACTATGACCATCCTGACTACAATTCCAGCACCCTTGGCGCTTATATCCACTTTAAAACGATGGTCGCGGTGCCAACGTACTTGATACGTATAAGAAGTTTGGCCTATAAGTATACTTAGGATGAAGCTTAATCGACTGTCCATATACTGGAGCATTTACAACACCAAACTCGGATAGGGACATAAAGGAAGGAATATTGCAGCTGGAAGAGTACCGATAGCTGGAACACGAGCTCGAAGATAAATGGGAGCTAGAACGAGAGAGAGAAGAGAACGATCCAGAAGTTTGTTTAAAGCTTGAATTAACATTGGGTAAACTTCTAGTTGAGGAACAATTTAAATTAGTATTACTTGCGTTACTAACTTCAACCAAAGCCAAAGGAGTCGGCACATTATCCAACGGAGCAACACGATCAGGATAAACAGAATAATTTCTGGTTCTATTTCCAGGAAATTTCCTCATATATGTATATACCCTATCACAACCCGAAGAACGTTTACTAGAACATTCTTTACTCCAATGGTCCTTAGCCCCACATTGGAAACAACTTTTGTTTCTTTATTACAAAATTTTAACGTTCGGTAATATGTATATGTATAATAATATCGGTCTCTCCGAACCAAATGCTTTACTTTTAGCTATCGTACTCTTTGTCCACTATGGTTGGTGGAATTTCCTAGAGCACGGCCTTTTAAAATAATTAAAGGCGTTTCGTCCTCGATCTCCAGCTTGGACTCCTCAGTAAGGAACTGGAGATCTTACCTTAGACGCCTGTCGCAAGATGATATGCGACGCCAGCAAGATGTTCTGCGGCTATATATATAGAAATTAGACGACGATCTCTCCAACGAGTGTAGAGAGATAGTCGTCTCCCTCTGGTGGTGGGAAAAGCCACCAGCCAGAGCGCGAATTTTTAGACCGTATCGCGAGTTATTTGTTACAAAATTTTAACGTTCGGTAATATGTATATGTATAATAATATCGGTCTCTCCGAACCAAATGCTTTACTTTTAGAATAAAGCAGGCCTATCGTACTCTTTGTCCACTATGGTTGGTGGAATTTTCCAGAGCATGGCCTTTTAAAATAATTAAAGGCGTTTCGTCTTCGATCTCCAGCTTGGACTCCTCAGTAAGGAACTGGAGATCTTACCTTAGACGCCTGTCGCAAGATGATATGCGACGCCAGCAAGATGTTCTGCGACTATATACATAGAAATTAGACGACGATCTCTCCAACGAGTGTAGAGAGATAGTCGTCTCCCTCTGGTGGTGCTCTGGTGGTGGGGCTCTGGTCCACCAACCATAGTGGACAAAGAGTACGATAGGGATAGATTAATACTTAAGCTAGCCTCACTCTTTTATAACTCCGGTTGCAATAGAGCTAGAAAAACCTGCTGCAGCTTAAAATTTTTAACTCTTCAAGTACTTGAACATAGGCTACCACCGATTTCATTATTATGAAAAATTAACCCCTTGTTAACCAATGAAAAAATCAAAATAGCCGTAAAAAGCAAGTTATAAAATTAATTCGACATTTTCTCATTGGTTACGATAAAATAGCTAGAAATATAATTTAATACCATCACAGAATATTTTCAACCCTTAGTATCCCTTAATTAACCCTTAGTATTTGCCAGGTTAATACTTAAGCTAGCCTCACTCTTTTATAACTCCGGTTACAATAGGGCTAGAAAAACCTGCTGGAGCTTAAAATTTTTAACTCTTTGAGTACTTGAACACATGCTATCATTGATTTCATTATTATGAAAAATTAACCCCTTTTTAACCAATGAAAAAATCAAAATAGCCGTAAAAAGCAAGTTATGACATAAATCCGACATTTTCTCATTGGTTACGATAAAATAGCTAGAAATATAATTTAATACCATACGAATTTTTAAAAAAGTTTATTTTAACGTTTTGCGTAGGATTTTTGGGTTGTAAAGCGTAGGTTTCTGTTATTTAACTATCAAATCATCTTTTAATATTATAATTTTTTACACTTAACATATATCAGCAAAGCGGGTTTAACTAAATCTGTTTTGGATACATAATGTGGTTTTTTTGCGCTATCATCGAATTCCATCCATCTGCGGTCTCCCCTCCTATAAATAACGGCTGTATAATGGCCGGAAATTTGGGTAAAAGTGCCATCCGCGTTTTTTTGCACTGTCCCATCTTTTGGCATATTTACCAATCCTGCGATTTTCAGATAGCAACTTTTATCAATATTTATTTCTTGGACTATTCGTTCTAGTTTCACTTTTCTTGTATTCGAATACATCATTATTTCAAACATCACAATGTCACCTAAAATATTTTTTTATTAAAAATTACAAAAAATGTTACTTAAACTTAAAAAACTTACCAATTGTCTGACTAGTATTTTCTGTTCCTCCACAAGATTTATTATTACAAATTGTGTTTTTGCAAATATTTACATGTTCATTAATAACATTGTTTTTGTACGTATCCAGTAAATATCTTAAGTCCAAAGTGTAGGAGCAAAATTGCTTTATTCTTTGCGGACAACCTCTTACGCAAGCTGAAATTTCAGTAAAGCTCGGTATATTTTTAAAAAGCTTTGCAACTAAAATTCCTATATTACATTCACAATTTATTCTATACAAATCAGGCAAGTGTGGATGTTTTTCAAGTTCAAAGTAATTCATCAGAATTTTGGTCCTTAGCCGATATGTATGATTATTTACTGACTGCTGTTTAATTTGATCAATAATTGCAAATATTTCAGCTGATTCTTTTAAATAATCAATCTTAAAAACGTGCGAAAGAGAAATAAATTAGACTCAAAGAGAAACATAAAATTAAAAAAAAATTACTTGCACAACAAAATTTTGGTACCTTTTCATAAATTTCTTTGAAATCATAACACATTGCCAATAAAATGTGCAACAAACTATCTACTACTTTACTAGACAATACCATTTTTTTATTAATGTCAAATGATCCTAAAGATAAGTTAGTACCATTTTTTAACAATGGCAATTTGTGGTGTTTATCAATGGATCATTTATCTTTAATTACATCTGGGCTTTCGCCCAACCACAATGCTTTTTTCTTCTTTGAGGATACACTATTTTCTTTAAGATCGCAATTTTGACTCTTTCTTTTTTGGTCTATTTTTTCATTCAAATGTCCCTTATTTTTCCAATTGTCAAACTTTTGCAAATCTAAGATTTTTTTTAAATCTTCTGAAGAGTAACATAGTATGCAAATTCTTCTTTGCCCGTACCCCTCCTCATCCTCAGAGTATGGTACCGAACCTTCACTCAAGGTGTGCACGTTAATGTTGCATACAATACATTTATGAGCTCCTGTTGGCATATCGCTATTTTTGCACGCTGCACATTTAATTTGATCTAAAATATATTAAAATTATATTTTAATTATTAAATTAAAAATCTAAGAAAAGTTTACGAATACAGTTTAGTACGTAAGAATTTGATGGATTGACTTTCAAGAAAAAATCATCTTTAAATTTAAAAAGACTCTATTGATCGCTGCGGGCAAAGAAAATCTTACTTAGAGGAACGCAATCTTTCCTTTGGAGAACATTATAAAGCTTTAAGTTTACGGAAGATTGTCGTAAATCAAAAGTTAAGTATAATAATGAAAATTCTAAAAAATTAAAAGGTTGCAAGAAAAGAATAAAGTTGATGAAAATATGTGTTTCGCCCATGTACTGCCTGGTGTGCTCGTCAGGAAGACGCAGACAGACCTTCTTCGACACACAAAAATATACTAAAAGAACGTTTATATATATATATATATGGGTGGTTCTCTGTGACATCGAAGATGAAAAAAATAAATATTGCTATAACTGTGGGAATATGTTTTAGAGGTATCCAGTAGTTCTTCTGAATTTTTTCAGATTTTTTCTGGGCCATTATTTTAAGTTACAGAGAGTCAAAGTTGACATTTTAGCACTTTTTTGCATTATATGCCCATTTTCATGAATTTTTAGCTCCCAGGGGATGCATTTTTCACTAAAAACATAAATATGACTTTTTTTGTAAAATTTTCCGAACTTTTCATTAAAAATACTTTTAAAGACATAAATGTATGCTGTCACACTCTTGTAAGCCATTGAAACCTTAAATAGTGAAAATCAGCAATTCTGCTCCGGACTCTGGTAATCTAATACTGTCTAAAAGATGTCTTTTTATAGTCAGAAACTGCCTAAAAATTTTCAGAGTGGGTCTAAATTATTAAGATCACTTATGGTCAAAATATCCGGGAAAAGTGCCCGAAATATTAATACAAATGTATATTTGTTGCCTTATAACGATGAATCTAGTAGCATGATCATTGCAAAAAAATTTATGCACTTACCTTGGAATGGTAGAAAAGTATCTCCACTTGTTTCAGTATCCATCTAATCCCCTGTAAGCTGCTAAAAATACAAATATTATTATAAAATTATAAAAAATTATTTTTGAAACATTTATAATGCTGAATTTTTAGTTTTACATCCCTTACAAGAATTATAATACTAATCTGAAGGATTACTATAAATATATAAACATCATTATTACAATAATTGAATATACGTATTTAATACAAAAGATATATAAATAAATCGGATATATAATTATAATGAATAATATGAGAACGTGACAGTGACAAATTTGTGAAATCTAAACAATGTATTGCTGAATAATAATAATAATAATGTTGATACTTTTATAGTAATCCTTCAGATTAGTATTATAATTCTTGTAAAGGATGGAAAACTAAAAATCCAGCATT
This sequence comes from Theocolax elegans, assembly GCA_026168455.1. Classification (NCBI taxonomy): domain Eukaryota; kingdom Metazoa; phylum Arthropoda; class Insecta; order Hymenoptera; family Cerocephalidae; genus Theocolax; species Theocolax elegans. The sequence continues at coordinate 69,143 of JANSJX010000087.1, read as the reverse complement.
ATAAATGTTTCAAAAATAATTTTTTATAATTTTATAATAATATTTGTATTTTTAGCAGCTTACAGGGGATTAGATGGATACTGAAACAAGAGGAGATACTTTTCTACAATTCCAAGGTAAGTGCATAAATTTTTTTGCAATGATCATGCTACTAGATTCATCGTTATAAGGCAACAAATATACATTTCTATTATTATTTCGGGAACTTTTCCCGGATATTTTGACCATAAGTGATCTTAATGATTTAGACCCACTCTGAAAATTTTTAGGCAGTTTCTGACTATAAAAAGACATCTTTTAGACAGTATTAGATTACCAGAGTCCGGAGCAGAATTGCTGATTTTCACTATTTAAGGTTTCAATGGCTTACAAGAGTGTGACAGCATACATTTATGTCTTTAAAAGTATTTTTAATGAAAAGTTCGGAAAATTTTACAAAAAAAGTCATACTTATGTTTTTAGTGAAAAATGCATCCCCTGGGAGCTAAAAATTCATGAAAATGGGCATATAATGCAAAAAAGTGCTAATATGTCAACTTTGACTCTCTGTAACTTAAAATAATGGCCCAGAAAAATCTGAAAAAATTCAGGAGAACTACTGGATACCTCTAAAACATATTCCCACAGTTATAGCAATATTTATTTTTTTCATCTTCGATGTCACAGAGAACCACCCATATATATACGATGAAAATTTTAAATCACTCCAAAATTTGAGAACAGGCTGGAAACATCTTCCAGAACATACAAAAAAAATTTAAGTGTTAAAAATAATTTGCTTAAGAGTTATTCGACCATGAAAAGTGGAAATTTTTCAATTTTTTAGAAAAATTTCTATTTTTAAAGCCATTTATCTCAAAATCTGTTGATTTTTTTGAAAAAACATTACAAACAACTTTTGTTTAAATTAATCTTTAGAACTTATCTACCCTGGTTACATTTCTTAATTTTAAAATCTCGAAGAGATAGAACACTCAGACAAAAAATTCACAAAAATTAACATGGTATTTCCCATTTAAATTTTTTAAAAAATTTGGTGTTTCTTTAAATTATCATAACTTTTTACAGAATTGAAGGCCATAAAAATGCTACAGACCATTTGAAATGTATTGCTCCAAACTTTCTTTTAGACTTTTAGATAAAAAAATCAATTGTGGCGCACTTACACTTTTTTTAAGTTGAATATTGACATGTAGTTTAAGTAATATTGACCTTGAGATTAGAAATTCTAATCCAGAAGAATAAATTCTACACATAATTAGAAACGAATGTTACATATAATGTTGTATAATAAAAGTTGATAGATTTTGGGTTAAATAGCGATGAACCTAGTTGGTGCTGAAAAAAACTGGAAAAAGTTGATTTTTTGAGTTTAGAATAACTTTTGAGCTAATAAATACCAGTACCTAAAAATTTTTTTCTGTATTCTGAAAAACATTTGCAATGTGTACCCAAAATTTGGTGCATTTTAAAATTTTGATCGGACCACTTCACGTGGAATACCCCATATGTATGGTAATGAACAATTAAGTTACCAAAAATAGTAAAGTGCATATACTTAATTGTAGTATTTAGTAAAAACCTATTAAAATTTTAGATTATTTTAAACGGATCTAAATAGAACTTTACCTTCTAAAATTAATTTATTTAAGTCATCGCCAAGAGTTCTATATGTCATTAATATTTTGTACTTTTAGAGTAATAAAACTTTCTTCTTAATTAAATTAATTTTTGTATTAGTTTTAAAGAATTATTTATAATATTTTAGCGGTATATAAATAAAAACCTGCTTCTTCCATTTCTCCCGTAATTCGTAATTTGCACCCTCTTTCAAAATTTGCGTTTTAATCCATAATTATATCCAATTTATTTTTCCCTTTAGTAACAGAGCCCATATATTTATTTTAATTATTATAAACAAAGGCATTCCTTTAATAACCTTTTGTTTCTAATAAATACATACTTGTTTATTTAAAATATTGTTTTATATAAATATACGTAATCTACTTACTTATATATACATACAATTTTTAAATTTGATTTGAATAATATTTAAATAAATACTACTAAAATAATAATTTTCGAAAAACTTTTGAAATGTAATTCGTATTTTATATTGCCATTGTTAAAATTTGAATTTTCTTTTGCCATTACTGTTTATAATAGAATTATCTTAAAAATGCAATAATTGATGTATTTAATTTTTAATTTATTGCATATTTCACATATAGATATTTGGAAAAGTGTATGATATACTTGATAAATATTTATTTTATCTTCGAAAAATTGTGCATATTTTTAAAAACATTACATTAAATTTTAGGTCCGTTTTTATTTTATGAGTTTTATCAGGAATAAGTAAACTAATACACATTCTTTCAAGTTATATTCACAACTTTTTTTTGCGCACGGAAAAAATACATATATTATCTATTCTTGAAAAAACAAATAACACGTACACACACACACGCACACGCACACACACACACACACACACACACACACACACACACACACACACGCGCGCGCGCACACACACATACACACTTATATATATGACATATATATATAAAACATATATATATATATGTTGAATTCTGAATTCTTAGACACGGCGGCGGCGGCGGCGAAATATTTATATATTATAGAGATATATATATATATATATACCTTAAGGGAACAAAACTTATTAGAGGAAACGAATAACATCGTTTGCATCTAGCGTTAGAAATATGAAAAGAAAAGGAACAAAATTTATATCATAATTTAGAACGGGGAAATCATTTTAGTGTTAGAAATATGAAAAGAACAAAAATTATATTATAATTAAGAACGGAAAGTAGTATTTTAGTGATCCAATGCCGTTTTTATTTTATATATTTTTCTCACATTGTATTGTCTGTAAGACAACACAATATGAAAGTCAAAATATTGCTCGTTAATATAATAATTTTAAATTTAAGAAAACTCTATTGATCGCTACGAGCAAAGAATATCTTTCCGAATCGTAGCGATCAATAGAGTCTTTTTAAATTTTAAATTATTATATTAATGAGCAGTATTTTGACTTTCATATTGTGTTGTCTTACAGACAATACAATGTGAGAAAAATATATAAAAAATCATCTTGTTAATCATATTTTAAATATACGGCATATGGTTAATTTTTTAATTTTTTTATTTTTTTTAAAAGCTTGTAATACTTTTAAAACATTTATTTGGAGTAAAAGTAATTTAGGTGCGGGATTGCAATAACGAAAAAAGAATCTGTAATTATTAGTTAATAACATGTTTAAACTTTTAAACTAATAATTATATTTTAATTATGAATTTATAAATCAGGAACATAATAAATTTACCTTTTTTATGGATATCTAAGGTGGAAGAAATAGTTGACTCTATGGACTTAGGAATAGGAACAATGAAACTATCTATCGAAGAATCCGTCGAAATTTCATGGTTATTTTGTACGTCATCGTCACCTAAAATATTAGTATTAATTATATTATAATAAATTAAATTTTGATTAATATTATATTTAAATAACAAAAATATTGTGCGCGCTTACCGAATTGCATATAAAATATAACATAAAATTGAATATGCATACGAAGAAATGCAGCAACATATATACATAAGTGCAGTACAATTTAAGTTTAAGGAAATGAAGGAATTATTTTAAATGAGTTTCGTAAATCAAATAATTTACCTATTTTATAGATATTTAAATTTGAAGAAACCGATGATTCTGTGGATTCATGAATAGAAGGAACGAAATTATCAATTAAAGAATCCGCTGACATTTCATGGTGACTTTGCAGGTTCTCGTCATCTAAATATTAATATTAAGTTTTAATAAAGTTACTATTAATTAAAGTTATATATAAGTTACAAAAATATTGTGCGCGCGTATTTCTTTGAACGTAGAAATAGTATATGAGATTAAATAAGCAGAAGTAGAAATTAAGAAGTATATGTCAATTTAACATTAATTATAGTATATATTTAAAGTGTATATCTATTTAATATTATATATAATAATTAATTATAGTGCACACTGAGAAAAATTATATAGTATCAATTACATTTTTTAATTGGTAAATTGAGGACAAACTTGCTTAGTAGTATAAATTACTATCTGCGGTATTAAAATTTCAATTTTCACTATTTTACTATAAACTACAAATTGTCTTACAATTTTCACATTTATAGATAGTAATTTTTATCAAGATTGCAATATTTAATATCAGATATAGCAAGTTTTACCATTAAATGCCATTTTAAGATAAAATTTTTATTGTAAAAATATTAGTTTTATATTGCGGAGACTAGGTACTTGAATAATTTGCTGATGCTACAGATATTTGTTTTGAAGCAGGTGTGGCTGAAAAGTTTTTGACGTAATAAAACGAGAAGACAAATACAGATATACAAATGCATCCTTAACTTAGGAACATAATTCGATAGTAGATAATCGCATTATTTAACATATTCGCATGTTCGCGCATCTTTATCGCTTTAGAGAACTCATGATTTTAAACTCTTAATAGTTCGTTATGTACACGGAGAGAAATGTTATAGTAAAAATTACAATAATTTCTAGTAACTAAGACACAGACTGCCAAAATGAGAAAAATTACTATAACTATAGTAAAAATTACTAAGCTTATAGTAAATTTTACTATAAATCATTGTAATTTTTAACTATCGTAATTTTGCGAGATAATCTATTGTCAATATGACGGACACTACTTAAAGTGCGATAATATCAAGCATAAATTTTTAAACAGAGTCAGTAATAAATAAATAAAATAAAATTATTCTAGAAGTTTAAAAAAAATATGTTTAATTATTATACACATTTCGCTATTGGAACTCGCGGTCAGATATTGGTATGAAAGTTGATACATAGTACATTTGTAATAATATCAAACGGAAGTTTCAAATTTAAGTTAGTACTAAGTTTACAATTTAGATTAAAAATTTTTACTATTAAATTTGTAAAATATCATATTATTCATACGAAAAATTAAAATTGTTCAATCAAAATAGTAAAATGTACTGTTAAATTTTTCTCAGTGTATGTCAACCACATCCGCATTTTTTATTTTCTTTTGTATTTTGTTTTTAAATTTATTAATTTTACAATAATTAGGTGAAATAATTACCTCGTTCATGAACATAATTTGAAGTCGAGGATGAATTTATTGATTGGTGAGTAGGCACTGTAATATCAACAGTATTCGATTCTGTAGACGATTCAAACTGATTAATATTGTCCAGTTGATCCAAAATTCTGGCATTTATCAAATTACTTTTCCCTTTTAAATAATTAATATGTTGAGACACAAAATCGTCAACTCTTAAGGGAAGTTCTCCTTTTAAAAAAACGCTATATTTAATTTTCTTGAATTCCCCTTCGGAAGCAGCGCTTGTTGCTGAAGCATTACAGAATCCATATTTATTATTATAAATGTTGGACCATAGTGGAAATAAACATAAATCCTTTAATAAATAGTCGACTAGGTTCAAATCCTTCAGATAAAGGCCATTGTATCCGTCTCCAGTGTTATCAATTTTAATACCTTCTTTAATTTTTATTCCCCAAACTTTCCAATAATTATTTTCATTTGAATTAATCTCATTTATTTGTTCTCCATTTTCTATTATTTTATCAACAAATGGAGTATAATCATCTGCGTCTAGAAATGAAAAATAATGATTTTTATATATTTGAATAAGTTATACCAAAAAATATTATTTCAAATCAATAAAAAAATTATTATAATTACTTGAAAGCCTTTAAAAATATATAAATATGTGCTTATGTAATTAGTAATTTATCTAATCAAAATTTCAAATGCTAACTATATATTATATAAAAAATATTTCAAACTAAAATTTTATATACACTAAGATGACATGAATAAGATGTACAATTCAATATTTAAAAAATCGCACAATTGATAATCTTAGTTGATTTAGTCTGTTATAGAGGCTAAATATTTACGTTGTATTTTTAATTATACAATTATTAAAAATTTCAGCACCGATGTAAATATAAGTATTTACGTGTGTAAAATATAAATATTCGAAACATTAAAAAACACTCTCTCAACGTAAAAAAAAATTAAAAAATTGAAGATTTATCAAAACCTATATATGAACTCTCGTGTAAAAAAGAGACTCTAGGTAAGGTCGAGGGATATTTTGATTTATAAAAGTCTGGGCAAAGCCTCGCTAGTCAGACGATCCCAAACTTTTATATATATATATATATATATATATATATATTTCGATTATAATCTTTATATATATATTATAAAGATTATCTACATTAGTATCAAGAATATAAGAGGCTTGCGAGGCCTCAATCGATGATTAGCACCAGTTACAAACATAAAAACGGCAAAGTTAAATAATATAAAACAAATAAAGAAAATAAAATTGCTTTACAAATATTAAATACATAAATCTTACCTGTAATCTTTTTAATTAAATAATTTTTTCTTCTTTCACATTCCGTCGGTCCTTTTTTTGATCGGCCATCTTTTTCACTCTGGCATATAATTAGTATCGACTTAATTAAGATCTCGGCATCTTTTTCGTCTGTGCATTGTGTAAGATGGCCAATACAAGCAAGATAAAAAGTCTTTACACTTTTACTGCAGCTCCTAAAGAATGTGGCATATTTCTTCATAAAATGTGCAGTATCAATTTTAATAAGAGTTTTCTGCAATTCTTCGTTTCGAAGTGCATCTGCGTATTCAAAAACATTTTTGTAAGAGCTGTATGCAATTACTGTGGCATTTAGTAGGGCAAGCGAATAGTCCATAGTACATTCATGAGGATAAGGAGCCCCATCACGATGGAATGCTAGTAACCATGTTAAATAAGTTATAGTACTTGAACTATCCGCAAGCATTTGCGTAACTAAAAATTGTCCGGCTCTGCAATTCATGGCCATAGCATGCATGAAAATATGTTTTGACTCCACATTTGCTGCATTTCGAATTTTATGTACAAGAGAACCAGTGGAATCTACTGATACTCGTATTTTTTCTTCAATCCTACACAGTTTTCTATAAAGTTGAAATTGCTCATGAGTTGTATACCGTACAAAAAAAGGGTCATATCCAATATCCTGAATGCACTTATTATGCATCCCGTACTTCATTTTTAATAAAGAGATTATTGGATCTTTATCTACATATGCAGCTAATTTTGCAGAGCTTTTCGCTACATGCAACACATTTGCAGATGGAAGAGAAGGAGGTTCTCGTCCGTCAGGAAGCATGGCATTTAAAGCTTTTTTTGCTCGGTAACTCTCAACGCTTATATTCTTGATTTTGTGCACTCTTTTCCCTGGGGACTTTAACGGTGTCCACCTACCACCTATGTGTGGGTGCTTTTATCCTTCCTTTAAAAACCCCACCATCTCGCATTCGCCCGGGGTTATGCCCGTGGATGAGGGAAACCTGTGAAGCAGGGAAAACCTCACCCGAGATGGCCGGTGTATTCGAAACATTCTTTTTGGGTGTCAAAGTCACATTGCCTAGGCCTTGACACCGAAACCGAATGTTTCACACCTCCCGCTCAAGTTGTGAAGTGTGGAAAAACACCTAACCGATCCCGAAAGCCGCACAAGAATGGTGTCACCCATCCAAGTACGAACCGCACTCAGTGCTGCTTAACTTTCGTGATCGGCCGAGGTGCGTCTCCGCTACTCCGCCACCGCGTCGGTTCTCTCAACGCTTATATTTTGCAGCTCTTTGCAAACAGAGTCTCTGATCGGGTTGCGTAAAGGTCTCTTGCCACATTTTAACTTACCAGAGCCATTTACTACAATACATTTACCAATAATGTTACGCGATGATTGCTCCTCATCAAACTTACAAAATAATTTTGATCCACACTTGCAGTGACCTAATGATGTAAATAGACACAAATCATTCAAAAAATTATATATTTTACCTACAATATTCAGATTAATAAAAATATAAAATTTTAAAAATATTTCAAATAGTGTTTCTATAAGATATTCTTCCAAATTTGTAAATCTTTTAGAATTACATTCAAATTTTATAATATATATACACTCCCGGTCACATACTTTTACCCCCCTGGAGCAAAATCAGTTAAACTTTAAAGTATTGTATCTTTGAAACAAATCAACGTACAAAAACCTGTCGGATACCATTCGAAAGCTTATTTCAATATCTTTCAAACGGTCTGGGTCAGTAATATAATAACTATTTTTTTAAACTATTAAATGGTAATCAACTATTTGGGAAAAATGAATTTTTGAACACTTTCTTAAAACCCACGCAGTTTAGAAAAGAATAACGCTCCAAAAACATTGTTTTGTTTATTTTTTAGCTTTTTTTCAAGAGCTTTAATTTGATTTTTTTTTTATTTCTGTAACTTTATTCTAATCAAAGATACAGTAGTTTTTGTCCAAAAATGGCCTTTTTCTTCAAATCTTAATATTTTCGAAACTTTCATACATACATAAAAATGCTTAAGAGAAAAAAGTTACTTTTTTAATGTAGAATACGAATAACTTGAATGAGTAAGCAAACAAAAAAAATTACATACATAAAATAATCAAGAGTAGCAAAGTTTTTCGTCAAAAAATTTATTTAGATATTTATAAATAAAAGTCTATAACAATCAGTGATTTTTATCTTGACTGACCTATTTTTTTTTTAAATTTCTTTCTCATTGTCAATATTATTTTATTTAAAAAAAATATATATATATATATATATATATATTAAACAAAAAGGTATTGAAAATTAGAAACAATTACTGTCAAATCGTCGCAAAAGATACTATAACTACATTATAAACTATATAAAATGTAAATTTCTTATTATAATTAAGACTATAATAATTATTATTATATAATAAATAAAATAAATAACTTCAAAATATCCTTTATCGGTATGCAAATTAATATTGCGGCGCTTGAAGAGAAAACCACATTTAAGGCCAGAAGCTTTTGTAATCAGATTTTGCATTTTTTCTTGCCATAATCCGGGCTTAAGACATCTTCTTTTTGTATATCTCTCTTTTTTTGTTTTTCGAACAGTCGTTTTCACCAATCGTGTATATATTAAAGAATCAAATTCTGATTTTTCGATAAAAATTTGAAATTTTTGTTCATTATTTCCTTCATTGGAAATATCTAACGAAGTGTTTGTATCACTTGTAGTGTCTAAAACGACTTCTTCACTTTCATTACACTTTCTTGTCTGCTTCTTTCTTCCAATATCCCTAATAATTTATTTTTGATACACCATTTGTTTGTCGAAATATTCACAAACACTGTGCTTGGCGAAATTTTATTGTCCAGCTTTGCGGAAATGATTTTAAACACTTTATTTGTTTTAGAAACAATACGATTATCATAAACAACTTCATCTCGATCGTATTATAAAAAATTTTGAAGAATTAGTTTTTCAAAAATCGAAAATTGTGATTAAAACCAAAACTTTTTGTAGGATAAATATCGACATTCTTTTCCGGAATTCGGAAATTAAAAAGTAAGCTACACACGCTGGCCGAGCGATATCGATCGAGTAATTTCGAAAATCCGCACACACACACACACACACACACACACACACACACACACACACACACACACACACACACACACACACACACACACACAAACACACACACACGCACACGCACACGCACACGCACACGCACACGCACACGCGCACGCGCACGCACACGCACACGCGCACGCACACGCACACGCACACGCGCACGCGCACGAGCACGCGCACGCACACGCACACGCACACGCACACGCACACGCACACACACACACACGCACACGCACACGCACACACACACACACACACACACACACACACAGCCATACAGACATTTTCTAAAAAGACGTTATTTCGACTCCCCACATGTTAAAACATACGTCTAACATGTTTTTAGAGAGTCGAAAAATTTTACTATCACAAAGCTTCCTCTATGAGCAAAAGTGAAGTGGACTAATTATTTAAACCATTTAACTATTGATCACTAATTTGCGATAGAATCTAATTATCGATATACCTTTAATTTTACTTCAAGAATATAGAAACAATTAAAAAATTATGTAATAATTATTATTACGTGTAATTGAATTATACATAAATCACGTTTATAAGTAAGTTATTTATTTTATTTTCTGTTTATAACTTACAAAACTTTTATTTTTAACCTCTAATCTATATAATGATCTTTAACTGCAGTCTCTAATTTCGCTTCACTAATTATTTATTCTGAAAAGTATTGAAAATCATGTATAAATAAATACGAAAAATACTGTATTTGTAAACATTTCAATAGTAATCAGTCATAGGTTACATGGTAATAAACGATAATCTATTCTCGATCGTTTAGAAAATAAACATAAAAGTGAAATTAATTAAGTATTGCACGTAACTCCCACGTAAAATAATTAAGATCTTAATAAGATCTTCCGAAGAAAGTCTTAATTGGAAACAAATTCAGAGTTTTCTAACACATTCCCAGACGAAAGTTAAAGACTATACTAACAACATTTTAAGACTTTTTCAAAAAGTTTTGTAAGAAGATTTAAAGATATTTTTAAGACATTATTTTAAATGGTTTAAAATTGTAATTCAAATCAATTCGAGTAATTGTTAAAGATTTTGTGCACTTTTGCATTTCATACACATAAAAATATCTTAGAAAGGTCTTTTAAAGACGTTTTTAAGCAACTTTATTACAATTTAAGTTTTTAAATGATTTATTTTTCCAAAATGTCTCAAATTGGTTTAAATTACAATTTTAAACCATTTAAAATAATTTCTTAAAAACAGCTTAAAATATTCTTACAAAACCTTTTGAAAAAGTCTTAAAATGTTCTTAGCGGAGTTCGCAGCTTTCGTCTGGAAATGTCTTAGAAAACTCTGAATTTGTTTCCTAATTAAGATTTTCTTAAAAAGATCTTATTAAGACCTTTATTATTTTTATGCGGGTTGGTCGGATGAAAATTTTAAAATGCTTCAAATTTTTGGATACTACAAATGCTTTCCAAAGTACAGAAAAAAAATTTTAGGTGTCTAAATTGCTATGCCTAAAAGTTACATTAAAATGAAATATTAAAATTTTGTCAACTTTGTCAATAATAGATGCGTATATAGCCATTTCTCTCAAAATTAATTAATTTTTTTTTAAAACATTAGATACAACTTTTGTTGAAGCCTCCAAGAGGTAGAACACCTGAAAATATTAATTATCAAAAAAGGTTGTAAACACACCTATTATTGACAAAAATTAATTATTGGAAAATAAATTTGAATTTTCTATTTTTAACCCATTAAGTTCCAAAGAAATTTTAGTCTTACGATTGAACTTTAATAATTTGATGAAAAAAACAACAAATTTATTAGAAAATAGTTACTCCTAGTATTTTCGGGTATGCTCTACACAAATAATTGAAAAATTTTATTTTCAGTTAGTAATTAACGAATGAAAATAAAAATGCACTTTTTTAAAGAAATTTTATTAATCGAAAATTACATGATGAAGGAGTTTCAATTTTACTGTTGAAAATAAGCACAAAATTGCAAAAATTATCAGAACTTTTCAAATCCGTCGAATTTTTAAAATATTCAATTTTCATTGTACTGTGCCTTTTTCACTTAAATCATATAAATATTGAATTATATTTGTTAAATTGTAATTTAACAGTATAAATTTTTATATAAGATATCAATATGTAGTATTAAATACGTGAAGTAATAATTTTAAAGTTGTAAAAAATCATCTTCTTGCTAATATGGCGAAAAATAGCAATAAAAAGATTTTGCATTATAAATTATATAAATTGTTTTTATAAATTATATAGTATAAAAATTGAAAATTTTAGTTTTCGTTTTTTTTGGCCACCATTTTGTGAAAATAAATCATAGACCAAAAAACTCCACGGATTTGAAAAGTTCTGATTGTTTTTGCACTTTTGTGCTTATTTTTTACAGTAAAATTAAAATTCCTCAAATTAACATGTCAATCCTATATGTACTATATTACTGAAGTATAGCATTATTTAATCATTTCTAACTAAATGTTATAACACTTTTTAAAATTTTATTCTTTTCTACCTAAAGTTGGACATATAAAATCTTGGGTGTTATACAATTATAGGTGCAGGAAAAAATGGACTGAAAATCAAATTTTTCAATTTTTTGTGTGGAGCATACCCGAAAATACTAAGAATAACTATTTTCCAATAAATTTATTGTCTTTTTCATCAAATTATTTAAGTTCAAACGTAAGAGTAAAATTTCTTGCTTTTGGAACTTAATGACTCAACTAAAATATTTTAAGCAAACAAGTAGATAAATGTCTTTTGGTCTGCATAATTGCGTAAAACTAATTGGTAAATAGTGTTTCAGCGAAATATATTTCTGTAGTTTACTGTACAGGCTTAGAAAACATTATTTTAACCTACGTTGTATGCTATTTTGTCCCGCAAACGAGTACTTACCTTATAGTTTAATAATTATTTGTGAAAAAGAATGATGAATTATGTTAAATAAAGAATTAAAATAAAATTTTTATATAGAAATTTCTAGGTGGAAGTGCTTGACGTTGGGAAACGGATTTGACTGAATCCGTAAATTATGATTCATTAACCAAAAATAATTGTCACATGTCCCGGGTTTTGCTAATGAGATATAGGGACCTAGATATGCGAATTTCTACAAGAATCTAGAGGAAAAGAGACTTTAAACAAATTTAAATAACTTAGGTTCTGAAAAGCCCTTTATCACCATTTAAAACCAAAAGAAACCTAACCTGAAGGGCTTTAATTACAATTATGGTTTATACGAATCGTTCAAATAATTTAAAAAATGTGAGCGATTAAACATTTCCAAAAAATAGTTTAAAAATTTGTGTAAATAGCAGATTAAAAATAAGCGTTATTTTATAACTAGGTTTCTTCTGGATTTTAGATTGAAGGCATATTACATGGAGAGAAATTTTTTGTTACAATTACAATTCACTCTAGTAAAAATTCCTAAACTTGCAATTAATGTGGTAATTTATACTATAGTGAATTGTAATTTTAATTTTTTTTTACGTCATAGTAGGCGTAAACTGCGATTTTACACCCTCTACAGTTTTGTTAATCGCATATTACACCCATTGGGACATAAAATATTTTTCGTTGCATGGGCAAAATATTATTTTCGACTCGGGCATTTTGTCAATCTTCGCTCTCGTCGAGATTCGACTTTATTGCCCTTGTGATGATATTATTATATTATACATATATTATAATACCTATTTATTTCCGAAACCGTTTGACATAAAAAAAACATTTTTTCTCTTTTTTATTTTTAGGCACGATCGGTAAACGACAGTTCTTTATATATTCACCTGCACGAAAAATACTACTTTTCGAAATATTGAAATATTCACGATATTGTTTCGACCCAAAAGAAATTTATTACGGTCATTTTTACCAATGTGTGTATGTATGTGATCATGGATTCAGATTATCTCAAATGTTTGGCGGCCGACTTGACTGAAAATTTAAAAGGATCAGTGTTAAAATGTAGATACAATCGGCCAAAAGCATTCAATGCAGTTTGTAAAAAATAAATTTTCAAAATGGAAAAATAGCCATTTTGACATTTACCATTATAATACCTTGGTAGAAACTGCTGAATCTGCTTGGTTAATCTCGCTCCGCTCAGATACTGTTTTCGCTTGTCTCCCACGTTGAGATTCAACTTTATCGTCCTTGTAAATAAAAAACATTTATTTTACAGCACTCTAACCTAAAAATCGCAACTTTGTCGCTTCTTTTCGGTACCTTGTGCTGTAAAATACTGTCCGCAACTGGTTCGCAAAAGCTTTTTTACGAAACTCGTTAAAGCACTCGCCTTCGGCTCGTGTTGTAAATCTCTCGTTTCGTAAATAAAGCATTTGCGAACCCGTTGCGAAAAGTACTATTTTAACACTCCGTGTTTCACGCACGCAGAATAAAAATAAGTATACAATACTCGCGTGCTCAGGCGATTCAAATAAATAAATAAATTAAATCGCCTGTTTTGCATACACGTATCGTAATGTACTATTTAAATATTGGAAACAAACTTTTTTTCCATATATAATTTACTATCGAGTTTATGCATATTATTCAAAAGTGATAAAAATTTTAAATATTTAAATTACATTTTATTTGTGAAAAAAATGTTGGGTGTCATTGGAATCGAACCTGCAAAGTTCAATGTTCAAATCCTATTTTCAAATTATCAACAAAAAAATTGAGCCTAAAACTAACAGGGAGAATGTCACATCTCCGGAAAACATATCTTTACCAAATATAGGATATATTTTTTAATATAAAAATATGAGGAACGCCGGAGTTCGAGACTGTGACGCTCTTTCTACGTTAGATTTAAGCAAATTACGAAAAATTTTGCCAAAAGTACTTTGACTTAAATCGCTTATAAGTCGGAAATAAATACAAATAAACACTTAAAATTAGGAAAAAAATTATTATTAAACAAAATAAAAAAAAATTAAATATAAAAAATATATTGCTTGTTTTGACCTAAATTTCTTCAATTTCTAACTTTTTTCATAATTTTCTCCCACATTGACACATTTGAGCTTCGCTTTTTTGAAATTGCATTTACTTGAACTCAACTTTCATTTGCGCTTGAGTTTGATTATTTATCTATATTTCAATGCCCCATATCAATAAAATGCTATTTTAAAAGCAAACGTACCATTCAATTTCAAAAAATATTCAATTTTTTGTCTTTCTAGTAATGCCTACAGTACCTGTTAAAAGTTCATAAATCTTTTGAATTTATCATTTAACACGTACTTTATTTCCTGCTTAACAATACATGCCAATAAAAGATTAAAATAGAAAAAAAAGATAATTTTGTTAATTTTGTATATCAATTAAAAATATAAGAAATTATCTTTTTTGGCTTTTCTATGAATTTTCTAAAAATATTTTCTTCCAAAAATATTATTAGTTTAACATTAGATTACTTTATAAGTATTCAAACTTTTAATAAAAATTACATTTTAGATTATGATCTTTTTCTCAAAAACCAATCCATGAAATATTTTGAAATTTTTACAGCATAAACCTATTATTATTTTCTATTACCACAATTTTTTTCAAGATATTTGATTAAATTTTTCGGATTTATGAGCAATCAAATATTTTGCACAAAAATATATAAATCTCAATAACTTAGCTAATAGTAGATATTTTTAGCTGAAAAACAATAGGGATCTGAACTACCCAAAAGACTATTATTTCCCAAAATTTCAAGCGGATTAAATACTTTTTATTCCCTAAAACGTTTCCCATAGAAAACCCAATTTTTTCACTTTTTTATTTTTTAAATGAAAGCCAGACGATATAATTACTTGAAATTTTTACAGTTTATGACCATTAAAGTTCCATCACCATGAATTTTTTCAATGCATTTCATCGACTAATTTCCGAAATATAGAGTTAGACACTCTACTATTAAAAAGAAGTCAACAATTTTTAGGTTCGGTTTTCATGCGCGAGAATGTGTTACTATTAAAATTAATTAAAAGAATTACTAACACTTTTTTCTTATTATTGCTTCCTCATAGAGGAAATTTGTGATAGTAAAATTTTTCGACTCGCTAAAAACATGTTAGAAGTGTGTTTTAACATGTAGGGAGTCGAAATATGCAATTTTTAGAAAATGTCTGTATGGATGTGTGTATGTGTGTATGTATATGTATACCGCCGTCTTTTCGAAACTACCGATATTGCTCGGCCTCCGTGTGTAGCTTAATTTTTAATTTCCAAATTCCGGAAAAGAATGTAGATATTTATCCTACAAATAGTTTTTGTTTTAATCGTAATATTCGATTTTTGAAAAATTAATTCTTCAAAATTTTTGCTATTACCATTGTTTTTTTTAATTGGACTAAATGCACTTTGTAGGGAATAGAAAAACCTATTCAGTCGATTTTGGATCGTCATATTATCTCTAATAGTTTTCAAGTTATTTAATAAAAACGATTATTTATTAAATATTATATAGTTCGGAAATTAGTCGATGAAATGCATTGAAAAAATTCATGGTGATGGAACTCTATAATGGTAATAAACTGTAAAAATTTCAAGTAATTATATCGACTGGCTTTCATTTAAAAAATAAAAAAGTGAAAAAATTGAGTTTTCTATGGGAAACGTTTAGAGAATAAAAAGTATTTAATCTGCTTGAAATTTTGGGAAATAATAGTCTTTTGGGTACTTCAGATCCCTATTGTTTGTCAGCTAAAAATATCTAGATTTATATATTTTTGTGCAAAATATTTGATTGCTCATAAATCCGAAAAATTTAATCAAAAAAATTGTGGTAATAGAATATAATAATAGGTTTATGCTGTAAAAATTTCAAAATATTTCTTGGATTGGTTTTTGAGAAACAGATCATAATCTAAAACGTAATTTTTATTAAAAGTTTGAATACTTATAAAGTACTCTAATGTTAAACTAATAATATTTTTGGAAGAAAATATTTTTAGAAAATTCATAGAAAAGCCAAAAAAGATAATTTCTTATATTTTTAATTGATATACAAAATTAACGAAATTACCTTTTTCTCTATTTTAATCTGTTAATGGCATGTATTGTTAAGCAGAAAATAAAGTACGTGTTAAATGATAAATCCAAAAGATTTATGAACTTTTAACAGGTACTGTAGGCATTTCTAGAAAGATAAAAATTGAATAATTAAAAAATATATATATATATGGGAGATTCCATGTGAAGTGATCCAGTTAAAAAATAGAATTTTGTTTTAATGTATGGAATCAGTAAAAAACTACTTGAATAGAGTGTAGCTAAATTTTTAGACCTGAATTTCAATTAGTACTAGAGTTGTAGCCAATCAAAAAGTCGAATTTTTTGAAAAAATTGACTTTTTGGCCATGTTTATCACTTAATAACTCAAAATCTAACAATTATTTCTTATACACATTAAATTTGAAAAAGTTTATTAATTTCAAGAAGAATCAGTTCAAATATTTCATTTATTTTATTTTAAAACTTTGAATATAGTTATAATCAATAAAAACCTTTATAGTAAAAAAAAGGGTTGTACAATCAAAAATATTTTATCCATCCAAAAATCTAATTCATCGATGATTAATTACCTTCAAAATAATGCAAAGTTTGAGTGAGGCAGAGCATTTTAGACAAAGTTATGGTGTTTTTAGTCAAATTTCTTAAAAATAGAGAGCGAATGCATTTTATGAAAAAAACAGAGTAACCGTATACTTGCATTCAAACAACATGGCACTATTATTCTTCAATAATCCTAAAATATACTATTTAATGTTAGTTACTGATACTTTTCAATCTCTAAGCTGCTTACAAACACAAAGCAGTAGGCATAAGCAGTTATACCTGTTATATAATTGGATAAATACCTAAAACTTTTTATAATTCCAATAAATCCAATTATATAACAGGTATAACTAAAAGTATCAGACTTAATAACAACTAAATAAAAGTATCAATAATTAACAATAAATAGTATATTTTAGTAATATTGAGGAATAATAGTGCCATATTGATTGAATGCAAGTATACGGTTACTCTGTTTTTTTCATAAAATGCATTCGCTCTCTATTTTTAAGAAATTTGACTAAAAACACCATAACTTTGTCTAAAATGCTCTGCCGCACTCAAACTTTGCATTATTTTGAAGGTAATTAATCATCGATGAATTAGATTTTTGGATGGATAAAATATTTTTGATTGTACAACCCGTTTTTTTACTATAAAGGTTTTTATTGATTATAACTATATTCAAAGTTTTAAAATAAAATAAATGAAATATTTGAACTGATTCTTCTTGAAATTAATAAACTTTTTCAAATTTAATGTGTATAAGAAAAAATTGTTAGATTTTGAGTTATTAAGTGATAAACATGGCCAAAAGTCAATTTTTTCAAAAAATTCGACTTTTTGATTGGCTACAACTGTGGTACTAATTGAAATTCAGATCTAAAAATTTAGCTACACTCTATTCAAGTAGTTTTTTACTGATTCCATACATTAAGACAAAATTCTATTTTTTAACTGGATCACTTCACATGGAATCTCCCATATATATATATATATATATATATATATAGATATATATATAATAAATACGTGAAACGGCCTTTTGAATGCATCGCTCCCATTTACCCAATGTTAAAAATGGAATTTTGAATGCACGCGAAGAATTTTGATTGCATGAATTTTGAATAATAATTATTAATAAACAAATTAAAAAAACTTCGTTTTTTTAGCCAATAAATTACATATTTGGATTCAGCGGGTGAAAAACTATAGGAATCCATATTTTAGACAAAGTTGTTGGTAAAAAAAGAGAAGTTTTTTAATAAAAACCAAAATGGCGTCCGACATAAAAAACCCTAAAAACACGAAAACAAAATCTTTTTCGCAAAAAATATCGGGGTCTATGGGTTATTGGTATATTAGGGTTATTGGGTTTTTTGTAGAGTTTTTATGGGCGTGCATTCTGTAAGAACTGAGTTTTGAATGCACGCCCATAAAACTCTAAAAAAAACGCAATAACCCATAGACCCCGATATTTTTTTGCGAAAAAAAATTTTGGTTTCCGGTTTTTCTAGCCCTATTGCTTATAAAAGAGTTATAAAAGAGTGAGGCTGGCTTAAGTATTAACTTGGCAAAGACCAAGGGTTAATTAAGGGTTACTAAGGGTTGAAAATATTTTGTCATGGCAATAAATTATATTTCTAGCTATTTTATCGTAACCAATGATAAAATGTCGAATTAATTTTATAACTTGCTTTTTACGGCTATTTTGATTTTTTCATTGGTTCAAAAGGGGTTAATTTTTGATAATAATATAATCGATGGTAGCCTATGATCAAGTACTCGAAGAGTTAAAAATTTTAAGCTCCAGCAGGTTTTTCTAGCCCTATTGTAACCGGAGTTATAAAAGAGTGAGGCTGGCTTAAGTATTTACCTGGCAAATACTAAGGGTTAATTAAGGGATACTAAGGGTTAAAAATATTCTGTGATGGTATCAAATTATATTTCAAGCTATTTTATCGTAACCAATGAGAAAATGTCGAATTTATGTCATAACTTGCTTTTTACGGCTATTTTGATTTTTTCATTGGTTAAAAAGGGGTTAATTTTTCATAATAATGAAATCGGTGGTAGCCTATGTTCAAGTACTTGAAGAGTTAAAAATTTTAAGTTCCAGCAGGTTTTTCTAGCCCTATTGTAACCGGAGTTATAAAAGAGTGAGGCTAGCTTAAGTATTAACCTGGCAAATGCTGAGGGTTAATTAAGGGATACTAATGGTTAAAAATATTCTGTGATGGTGTTAAATTATATTTCTAGCTATTTTATCGATTTTTTCATTGGTTAAAAAGGGGTTAATTTTTCATAATAATGAAATCGGTGGTAGCCTATGTTCAAGTACTTGAAGAGTTAAAAATTTTAAGCTCCAGCAGCTGGCCTAACTAGGTGTTAAAATGAATTCGGCAGTGGTTAAAAATTATTAGAATTGGTAGTAAATTAGTAAAAAAGTAGTTAAAAATTCCTGTCAGTTTTTTTTGTGATTCTGCTCAAATGACCAGTTCAGCTTAATAGACCCCTTGTCACCGCATGAGTAAGCAATACTTAATGCGCGAGATGCCAAATCCAGGTGACTTTGACAATAGACCGCTTGTCTTCACGAATATTGAAGATAATGACAACTTACTTGCGATCTATTCGTATACCAGTGAACCGACCCCAACCGACGCGTTGGTTAGATTCGTTAATGACGAACTTTTCGTTCCGAATAACGGGATAACCATCAATCGGTCTTCCTATCTACTAGTTGATCTTACACACAGATCATCCAACGTAGGACGATATGTAGGAAGTTATGTCCTTGAGTCTAACTCTTAATTTCTAGATAATTATAAATTCATTGTAAATAGTATAAATGTAAATATGTTGCACCGTTGTGCCTTGTTGTTTTCTCGTTCATGATATTCATTATTTTGTTTTCTTACGTTTATTATTTGTTTTTCGTTCTATCCATTCTAGATTGTTAACCTGTGGGTTAACACCAAGAGTTAATCATATTATAAAAGTTTATGTTACTTTCGGACCCACATGGGCCCTTAAAAAAAAATAAAAAATAAAATAATATATATATATATATATAATTTGTACAATAACATTAAAATCAAATTACGAACGACTGGCGAACCGTTACATTAACTCACTTAATTTTATTACCTAACGCAATTCGCGAACTCGCATAACTCGTTACACAAAATAAAATTCATTCAAAACAGACTCTTTTAAAACAATGCGTCATATGTTAAAACAAATAAATAAAATTAAAATTCACACTCATACATGGTGAGATTCCTTTCCACCGACGAATCAATTCTGGCAACCATTCTACCTTTTAATGCTCAAAATCAATTCGAATTCCTCTGGCTAGATTTATTTATTCTCTAATTTAACTTTACTCAACGACAAACGTCTTAATACTCTGCTAGAACATTTATTACAGCTACCTTAATTATAACCTTATCATTCGTTGACTTCTTTCCAGGCTAGACATTAATGAAGGGACAATAGGAAATAATAATTAATAAAACAAAACGTTATCTAGATTAATTTATTTAGGGTGAATTTCCCAGGATGATTTTCACTCATCTTTACAATTTGGGCACCTACTAATTTTTACACCTGGTTTTCCGCAACCTCGACAAAAAACTTTCCGGGGACTTGAGCATCTTGTGCAACTATGACCATCCTGACTACAATTCCAGCACCCTTGGCGCTTATATCCACTTTAAAACGATGGTCGCGGTGCCAACGTACTTGATACGTATAAGAAGTTTGGCCTATATGTATACTTAGGATGAAGCTTAATCGACTGTCCATTTACTGGAGCATTTACAACACCAAACTCGGATAGGGACATGAAGGAAGGAATATTGCAGCTGGAAGAGTACCGATAGCTGGAACACGAGCTCGAAGATAACTGGGAGCTAGAACGAGAGAGAGAAGAGAACGATCCAGAAGTTTGTTTAAAGCTTGAATTAACATTGGGTAAACTTCTAGTTGAGGAACAATTTAAATTAGTATTACTTGCGTTACTAACTTCAACCAAAGCCAAAGGAGTCGGCACATTATCCAACGGAGCAACACGATCAGGATAAACAGACTAATTTCTGGTTCTATTTCCAGGAAATTTCCTCATATTTGTATTTACCCTATCACAACCCGAAGAACGTTTACTAGAACATTCTTTACTCCAATGGTCCTTAGCCCACATTGGAAACAACCTTTGTTTCTTTTCCGTAAATTTGGAACAATCTGTACTGCAGGGGTAACGTTATTGGTTGACACACATTTCTTAGAAACTGCTTTATAAACATGCTTTCGTATACCAAAATTATTAGATTGCCAGTTATCATTTTTAACCTTGCTGGTACCACAAACTTTAGACCTACGCGCTCAGAGAGAATCGTCATTGTGAATTGAAAATCGCTATAAACCTGCTCACAGATTCGTAGTTTTCACCACAACTGTTCTTCTATTGACACGTACCACCAGGAACTTCCTCACACGGAATCCTGCGGTTCACCGCACACTCACCTATGAGTGATCGCGACCAGAAGCCAACTGTTTCAGCTAATCTGACATCTGAGTCAGCTTGAACTATAAGACTCCGTATACTTCCTAGGTGCTTGATCTGTTTTCCATTTCTTAACTTTGGATTTTTCTTGAACAACAGGAGCTAGAATTTCGGGTGACCAAGCCCTTTGCATCATTTCTCTCTGTTTACTACCATACAATTCATTAATATTCATAATTGGGAGTTTTTCTTGTGCGGGAAACTGGCTAGATTGGGGGCGAGGTGAGACACCATAATTTCTCTTATCTAAAGGAGCTTCGTTCATAGGTTCATTTGAACCATCCATCGTTTCTAATAATTCTTCCCGTGGCGCATTTTCACTTGAAACTTCCTTTTTGACTAAATCTATTAATGCGGGCTGATTATTTACTACTCTATTGGATTCCGAGGGGCCGTTCACAAACATTAGATTTTTACATCTTTTTACTTTCTGTTCTGTTTTGTACAATAACTTCTTAACATCTCTTTGTACTTGGAAACCGTCTTTATTATTCCTTCTTAAATCTGTACTGCTAGAATGAAAATTACTGGGTGCTCGATTTGTTAAACAATAAAATGATGATTCCACTTGAACATCATAAATAAACTCTGATTCACTCTCATCTACAGCTGGATTCCATACAGCAGCCGTCTGTACATAGTATTGTCTTATTAAATATCGATGGACACGCTTTCTAACAGTTATGCCATCACAATTACGAGTTATTTCCTTTTTGTCAGCAAATTTAACAATTTCCCAATCAGTTAGCTTTTTCAGCTCCATTAAAATAATTTTACTACCTGCTTCAACATCTAGACTAACCAAATTTTCTCCGGGCAAGAGCTTTAAGGGCAACGACCAAAGACTACCCGCCATTTTATCACGATTCTATTTCGGCTTGAAAAGTAAATTATCACTGAACGAAACACAAAATTCCACTGATTATTCCTTACAATTAACCTATACTATCTCAGGTAAATGGTTCCTCAATTGGCTTAATACTAAAACGAATTCGATTAGTTAAATATAATTCTTAAAAATATATAAAACGTAGTCCAAAAATTAAAATCTTTTCCAAATCCAAAGCAAGATAAAAAAAAACTTCTGTTAAACCAGTTAAAGTCAAATCCAATTAAAAAATTAAAACCAACTAAAAAAAATTTTAATGTCGAAGCAACAACAAAAAAATGTAAGCGCTTCAAGCCTTTCTTGAATTAACACCACAACAAAATATTTTATATCGAGCAATTATTTCTATTCAAGCGAACCAACTAATATATAAGAAAATATCAAACATTACAAAACACTGCATCAATTATCCCAATTAATTTTATTAATTATGCCACTAATTAATTCAGCAATTATTTCACAAAGGCAGCAACTCAATTTAGTGCGCCAATACTCAGGTTAATCGCAAGCAAAATAAATTTTATATACAAGGTGCCGAATATACAATATGGAGCTAGAATTTGTGGAAATGCTAGAATATTAATATATAAAGCTTGAAAGGTAGCAAGGGTTATGCTTGAAGGGAATGAGGTGGAACTTGAATGCAAATTAATGGTAGAAAAGTTGTCAACAAATAATAAAATTTTACAATTAATAATAAATAATCATCAACCTTTTACTGCTTCGGTTACCAGGATAAATATAAAATTATAATTTTCTTTTCTTTTCTATTTTTAGTCTCAAACCAACAAACACTACTTTAAATAATTAATTATTCACTCAAAAGAAATAAAATCTAATTTATTTACAAAATTAAAATTTTCATTTATCAATTTAAAAAAAAAAATTCACGTTAATAAAATAAAATAAAATGATAGCTGGAAAATTTATACACCATACAAGATTATTTAAATACATACTTTACACAATACCAGAGCATGCTCTTCGAATTAATTAATATTTCAAGCTAGACAAACCAAAAACACTTTATCGCTGAGCAAAAGCCTAATTATTTTATAATTATTAATTCAAACTTGCTGTACTAATATTTACAAGCATTTTTATAAACAAAACAAATTTTCACTTAGCCAAAAACAATTTTAATTGACTTACCAAGTCGAAGCCAATTCCTCGGCGTCCTCCTTTGTGTGTGCGGTAATGGCGAACCATGCGATCCCGAATTTTCCCGATTAAAATTTAACACCGGGGTCCTGTCACGGTCGCCATAAAACACGTTCACTAAGGATCAGGGTGAACGGCTCCCATACAATAAAATAACAACACTTTTATTCGAAGCTAGAGACTTTATTACTAATAAATTAATAAGAACACAATAAATAAACGAACAAACTAGTCACGGTCGCCAGCCGCGTTCACGCGGTAAAATTTATATATTTATCACACGCGATTACCGCACACACACGCACAAATCACAGCTTGCTCGGGAAGCTGGAAAACAGAAACTTTAGGCAGGAATTCTCACCTGCAGATGCTCGATAAGAAACAATTAATAAAAAGGTAATCACTCTCGGTAATAACTAATTATAATTTCGGTTGTACGTCTCATTCAACGGCCCGACTCGGAATCACCGAGTTCGTCGTGTTGAGCCGAGCAGCGAGTCCGCGCGCATGCGCTTGACACAACAGTCCCATCTCGTCCGCTTGACTCGGCCGATCCGACGCGCGTATACTGTGTGTATAGCGCAACTTCTCTCTTTCTCACTCTCTCCTTCTCGCACCTTACAATCAACATGCCATTCTGGAAGCTCGACATTAATAACGTATACAGGAACAGCTTGAAACCAAACAAGCGGTAATTGTTCCTTATATCAAACTCAAATTAATGTCGAATTTGTCCTTGTTTTTAATATCTATTTTAAGTGCGATTTACTGGTAGAAGCTCGAGTACAATAATATACAGACTTGGTACAGCTCGGCGTTATATATAGCTGGTCATCATCTTCAAAGCTAGACTTTCAAAGAGCTAGAAGGACTACCAAAGTGCTAAAAGGATTTTTAAGGAGCTGCAAGGTTTTGAAAGGAATGAGAAAATTTGCTGTAATAGGGTTTGTGTGTGTGCGCATGTCAATAACTAAAAGTCCGAGCTCTTTCTTCACGGTCTGGCTTAGCTAGATTCCGAGTGAACGCTTCTTTATTCTTTATAAGCCACGGGACTTTGGAATGCTTTCTTATAACCAACGAATATAGTCTATAAGTGACATGCATTACAAAATGCCATGTCACAACCAATATATTCATCCGATCTTTGTAATTTTTTCAAAGTTTTAAAACTATCAATTAACTCTTCATCTATAGATTTTTTTTATTATAGTTGCAATTATTATTTCTGTATCTTTTAAATCGTTTGATTCATTTATATTTAACCGACTTAAATAATCAGCTGCTTTATTTTTATGTCCAGGTAAATATTCTGGTATTATATTTAAATCTTGAATTGATAAATTCCATCTTCTTAAACGTGAATTTGTAAATTTACAATTTTGCAAAAATGATAAAGCTTCATGATCTGTTCTAACTATAATCTTAGACGCGCCCCTTGAATACATATCTAATTTAAGTAATGCCCAGACTATTGCTAACATTTCTTTTTCTGTTGTAAAATAATTTACTTTACTACCTTTTAATGCACGACTAATATATATTACTATTTGTTCTTCACCTTCTTCACCTAATTGTGATAAAATTCCGGCAATCGCGTAATCACTTGCATCCGTAGTTAATATATACGGTTTTTTTCGGATTTACGAAATTTAATATTATCTTATCGTCAAATAATTCTTTTATTTTATCGAAAGCTTTTTGTTGCTCTTCCTTCCATTCATATCTTATATCCTTTTTTAGTAGTTTGAGAAGTGGAATAGTTTCTTTTGAATAAATTTTTGCAAATTTTGTGTAATAATTTAGAAACCCTAAGAAACTTTATAATTCTTTAACATTTCTTGGCTCTTTAAAATATATATTTTAATAGACTTTTATAGTCTTAATTTTGTCTGGATTTAATTTAATCCCTTTACTTGTTATTATATTACCTAAAAATTTAATTTCTTGTTTAACTATATTTGATTTCGCAAAATTTAATCTTAAATTGCATTTTTCTAATCTACTAAAAAATATATCTAAATGTCGTAAATGCTCTTCAAAATCTTTTGACATTATAAATATATCATCTACAAATGATAATATAAAATCTAAATCGTGTATAGCTATATCAAGACCTCTTAATAATGCCGCACTACTTATTTTTATACCAAATGGTACGACATTAAATTCATAAACCTTATTATCGCAAATAAAAGCAGTATATTTTTTACTTTCTTCCGCTAGCGCGATTTGCCAAAAACTATTCGATAAATCAAAATTAGACATGAAATCCCGATTTTTACATTGAATAAATATCTCTTCTACACCAGGTGGAAATTCATAATCATCTACGAGTTTATTATTTAGTTTTCTTGCATCCAAACATATTTTTATTGATCCGTCTTTTTAGGTACAATTACACAAGGATTTATATATGGGCTTGTAGATCGTCGAATAATACCGAAATCTAACATTTTTTCTACTTCCTTTTTCACTCTTTCAAGATAGGTTATAGGTATAGGATATGGTTTTGAATAATATGTTATTTCATTACGTATTTTTAATTGATACTTGATCTTCAATCTTTTCCGCGTTTTCCAAAACTAAATCATTTAATTGATATGATATCGCGTGCAAATTATTGTCAAAAATTGACGAATCATATCGATTGATCATTGTAACTCTTTTAAATTTGTTTAATTATTATTATTAATATTGGTATATCCTATGATTAATTGCAAATACGTAATTATACTTCTAAATTACAGTAGAAAATTTTGTACGTGTAAAAAAAATTTATCTAAGCATGTGTACTCAATTTTTACAGAATTTTTATTTTACAAATATATTTATACGTAATTTGATTTTTATCACGTCCCTGTCCGAGCGCCATTTTGTGACGTGCCAACCTTTCTTTGGGTTTTACCGTCACTATAGATTTTTGCTGCTTGTTATTAGATTAGATGTAAGTTAGGTACGAAACCATCTATGCATCTATATCTTGTTGCAGACTTATTTATCCTGGTTTTATGTGTAAATTGAGACACATTATATTAGCACACATTGGCTATTATAACTGGAATGTGTATTTGAGTGTATTAGTTAGTGTATCTTTTGTATGTATTATACACATTTCTATCACCACGCATTGGGTCATAGAAACGGTAGTGTGTAATTTAATAATACTTAAATAAATAACTATAAATTTTTCATATATATTTACAATATTTATTTATTTAATTTCATTACAAATCCTTATAATAAAAGGACTTGTACTAATGAAACTATGAAATTTAATGTTAATGCTACGAAGGCTTATATATCAATGAATCCTTGTATATAAATTTCCGTCCTTTATATACTATCTTTACCTCATTAGTACAAATACTTTTTAACCATTTTTCCTTATATTTTACATCAACTTCGTATTTTGATTTTTTATTTTAAATCATATTTTCTTTCTTGTTTCTATATACATAATTGCATATTTATTTTTTTATCGTATGCATTTTTGTAATTACTTTTATTTCTATAATTTTTTTATTAATTCTATAACCTCACTTATTTCTACATTTAAAAATAATCTTAAATTCATTTTTTCTATTTTCAATCATTTTTTATTCTACTTATAAATTTCAATTTGTTTTTTACACAATTACAAAATTAAATATATTATAATTTCTATTATATTTAAATGTACAAATATCTTCGCATACTGATTTTGCATAAACAAATAATTTTTATAATTAATTTATGTTTTGCTGTAAAATTAAAAATTAAATTCTTTTTTATACATCTTAAATTGAATATTTGCATTAATTTTATTATGTAATAATATTCTATTTACAATTTAATTATTTATTTAATTATAAAATATTTATTTTTAGTATAATTGCAATTGCATTTTTATATTTCTAAATTTGCACTTTAAATCGTGACGCGCTATAATTCTAGGAATTTACATGTTATTCAATTTCAGCTGACAGTATTCTTGTGGATATTTATATTTATATATAGTTCATTGGTCTTTCTAAGAAATCTATTTTGATGTCCTATATCCTCTTTATATAAAATTACGTACTTATTAAATAATTTAATTATATGTCGTTATATACGTCACAGTAAATGTAAGAGGTCGACGTTTTAAGGCACTTATTGATTCCGGTGCCGTTAGCTCCTTTGCCAACAGAGCCGCGACCAACTGGTGTTTGGCCAAAGGATGGGAAAAAGTGACGAAAGAGAACCGAGCCGTATTGGCCGATGGTAGTGTAATACCACTCAAAGACAACATAGCCGGTCCATGCTGGATAAGGGGCAACAAGATACTTGGCAATTTTCTCGTCATGGCCACCCTTCGGCATCATTTCTTGTTAGGAATGGACATTCTGCCAAAATTAGGATTTAAAATGACAATTCAGGGTAAAGAATTATACCCAGGAAATGGCCCGCAGAATTTCGATATATGTCAAGTTGAAACGACACCAGGATTAGTGGATATTAATACAAAAGATAGGAAAGTAATGGATGAAATTATCGACAGAGCTCGGAATGACTTTAACGAGATTCAGGGTCCGACGCCGCTACTAACATATGGACTACGGCTTAGCGACCCTACACCGATAAAACAGTGATACCGCGCTCGAAACCCCACTATGCAGAAAGTAATTAACGAAGAAATTGACAAAATGTTGAAAGAAGGAATTATAGAACCAGCTACCAGTCCGTGGAGCTCGCCAGTCGTATTAGCAAAGAAAAATGATGGCAAATACAGATTTTGTGTAGGCTTCAGGAAATTTAACGAGGTAACAATCAAGGACGCTTACCCACTTCCAAAGATAAACGCCACATTAGATAAATTACGAGGAGCTCGATACCTAAGTACCATAGATTTAAAAAATGGGTATTGGCAAGTACCACTCGAAGAGGACCGCAAACCATTAACCACTTTTACCGTACAGGCCGACACTACCAATTCAAAGTCCTTTCGTTCGGATTACATTCTGCCCCCGCCGCCTTTCAACGCATGATTACCGAAGGAGTGGTAACACCAGAGCTAGAACCGCACGTCTTCTGTTATTTAGACGACATAATCATTATTTCAGAAACATTTGAAAAACACATTGAACTGGTGGAAGAAGTCCTGCGCCGCTTGAAAGCGGCAAAACTCCGACCAAACTGGGAAAAGAACCAGTTTGGGAGACGACGGTTACGTTATTTGGGTCATGTAATTGACTCAGAAGGTATACGTACTTATCCCGATAAAGTGAAAGCTGTCCGCGAGTTGAATCCGCCAACAAATCTAAAGGAATTACGACTCTTTAACGGTGCAACTTACTTTTGTTATTTATAAGGAGATTTAGTTAACCAATTCAAAAATGAAAATAAATGAAATCTTATACCATTTTATGCAACGTAAAATTTTATTTAATATATGGAGATTCAGTAAGTTAATTCTATTTAACTATAAAAGCAGATTATCTGTATAACTTATGAACATTTGTTGTTCAACGTTCAATAATCCCTCGGTCGCAACCATATCCTTAACTGCGTCATCCAAGTGCAATCAAAAAAGTTGAAAATAAAAAGAAAAAAGAAAAATATAAGATTTAATAAAATCAAATAAAAAAAAAGAAAAGATTCATGCAATATATAATAAGCTTTGTGATTATGTGGAATTTAAATAATATTGAATAAATAAATCAATATCACATGCGGAAAATCAACGTTGTCGAGAATTGGTCGATCTCCTCCAATACGGGTTCTTCCGGTTGCATTTTTTCAGAAAATATAAATATTTAAATTTTTTTCATTAAAGGACTTGCATATTTTGGACGTGAGAGGGTGAATTATTGCATGCTTAAAAAAAACAACAGAAATTAAATTTGTTGGCAATTGGCTCTTTTTTTCAATTTATTTTAACATAATCAAAGTACAACTTGGTTTTGTAGGTTAATATAATATAATACTTTTAATTATTCGCGGACGTGGCTCGACATAATTTTTTTTTATGTAATTACGCGAATTCCCGAATTAAGCATAAAATAAAACTTCAAAATGAAAGTTACCTGACCGAATCTGTCATCGGTGATCGCGACGCGAAAACATAAAGGACGACTTTATTTCTTCATTTTTAATTGAAAAATTAACGCGCGACGGCATAACGAAACTTCCCATTCCGTTATCGAAATTCAAAATTAAAATTTTAATTCGCGACGCGGAAGATAAATCTTCTCCGGATTCCTGGCTACCGATTTCTAAAGGGATCATACAGAACCTTAAGGTTCACCCAGCCTAGCCTCAGGCATCGGCGTCATCCTTACGGATGAGGCGCACTTAAGGGTCAGAGTCGGAACTCTTTTACCTGTTTAAAAAAAAGAACTTTTGAGCTTCTTGTTCTTCGGCTAACTCCGTTGAATGTTCGGACGTGACTGTCGAGAATCCTCGACGATACTCAGCTCCCGAATAAATTATCTCGCTATACTAGGTGAAGGACTAGATAATCTGGTGCGCGTAGGGTTAATTCTAATTACGCATATATTAGGCACGCGCACCTAGATTTTCAAAGATATTTTATTAGTTTATGACTTTTCTTTGTTAATTAATACGATAGAAAAGGAAATTATTGATTCATTGAATGGAGGAGTGTTAAACTCGATTTCATCAATGCAATAGTAAAATAAATTGTTTAATTTATTAATGTTCTAATAATAATAGAAAAAAGATTAGATTAATTAATACTCATACACGTGTTCTCGGTCTCCTCTTTGTGCGGATCTTCGTCCTCGCGCACGAACTTGGAGACCCCGCGTCGCGGTAAGGAGAAACATACATAAGCGTAGAGTGTCGAAATA
Organism: Theocolax elegans; assembly: GCA_026168455.1. Lineage (NCBI taxonomy): Eukaryota > Metazoa > Arthropoda > Insecta > Hymenoptera > Cerocephalidae > Theocolax > Theocolax elegans. The sequence continues at coordinate 38,502 of JANSJX010000087.1, read as the reverse complement.
TATGATTATTCCTATATTGCGCATTTTACTTATTTATTTATTATTATTATTTAATTTGATGAAATAGGATTGTTGCAACGGAATGTTATCATGGTACAAACGATTCATACCCAATGTATCCAAAAGAACCGCACTACTTAGTAAATTACTAAGGAAAAATACTGCTAGGACTTGGGGACCTGAACAACAAGAAGCATTCGATGAAATAAAGGAACACCTAACAAAAGCTCCCGTATTAACCTGACCAGATTTTGAGAAAGTCATGTGTCTACAAACCGAAGCCAGCAATGATGGTTTTGGAGCTGTATTTACTCAAGAAATAGACGGACAGAAGAGAGTTATTGCATACGCCAGCAGAACCCTTAATAAAGCAGAGAAGAATTATTTGACCACCGAGAAAGAATGCCTAGCAGTGAAATGGGGCATATGGAAAATGAAGGACTACTTGGAAGGTTACCACTTTATTGTACTAACCGACCATCAGTCGCTAACATGGCTAGAGAAAATCGACAACCCATCTGGAAGACTGGCACGATGAAGAATGGAGTTAGATCAATGGGATATGGAGATTCGGTACCGAAGAGGAGCACACAATAACGTAGCAGGCGCACTTTCTCGACAACCTGTCGAAGTATGCAAAGTTCATACCAGTAAAAATTGCTCATGGTATACCACCAAGCTTAACCCTTTCGTGCATATAAGGAACTGACAATCATAACGTCTCTGAAACTAGAAAATTTCGATGTCCGGCACCGAGCTGAATCCAAATCTGGAGTCAGATTTTGGAAATTATAATAATTGGGCCCAATACCGAAGGGGCTTACTCTTAGAATGGAAAGTTTAGAAAAATAAAAAATACCATCGTATTCTACATAAAATTTTAAGAAGAAATCATTCTTGTCATTTTTTTGATAAGATACACCAATTTCAAGTAAAAAATTATTGAATTTCTAGGATATCAGACCCCTGAGTAAAAGCAGATGTATGTTTTATTATCTCGTGCACACAAGAGACTCAAACATCAAACCAAGCGAAATAAAGTCTTTCTATGGAGTTTTCGAGTAGCTGATGTAGAATTTGGGGTCATATTTCCGAAATTACAATAATTGGGCCCAATACCGAGGGGGCCCAATTATTATTGTTTTCGAAAATTCTGGATTTGGGTACTGAGCCCAAACATTAGCCATATACGCCGCAATGTAACCCCGTGGAAAGGGCAAACCGAGTAGTTAAGACCATGATTGCACAATACTTAGACAAAAATCAATCCAAATGGGATCAACAACTAGCAGAAATCGCATTCGCGTACAACTCCGCTCATAGTGATACCACCGGTTTTTACCTGCCTACTTAAATTTTGGTAGAGAAATCACTGCACATCAGCAATCAACACCTTCAGGCGACACCAAGAACCGAATAAAAAGAATGCAAGAGGCAATAGAATTAGCAAGAGTAAACCTGGCTCAAAGCTTCCGAAACAAAGAAACACTATGATCTTCGACATAAACCGTGGGCTCCAAAAATAGGAGATCTAGTTAGAGCAAGAACCTTTAAATTGTCTGATAAGGCCAAAAAGTTTCAATGCAAAACTCGACAGCGAAACTCGGCAGCGAAATTCGACGGACCGTATGCCGTAAAAAGGAAGATTTCGCCAGTAATATTTGATTTACAGAAGAATAATCGAATAATCAGACATATTCATGTAAAGGATCTTAAACCGCATTATAGTGGCACAGTAGACGCAATCTACACCATGATTCCAATAGAAACTACGAGGTGGCTACCGAATACATTAGAAAAATAATACCTCAAGGATTCAAGAGGCTCCTGCTGTTAAATCCACGCACGGGTGACATTCGACATGCCGGCGCAGTAAAACTGATAAATTTACACACTCTTGCGTTAATTAAAATAGTAATTTTGTTCTTTAATATTTTTTTTGTTTTCTCCGATTGTAAGAGTGAAATATCGAAATGTCACTCTCCGAAGAAAGAGAGGAATGCGACGCGCAATAATTGCACGCGCTAATTAATCATTTAGCATAATAATTATTCAATTAATAAGTATAATTAATCATTAGGTTTAAGACTCGTAGTATAGTAAGATAGCTTCGCGACTAACAGGCGACGTAAAACGCGAGTTCACGACCACGATATAAATAGCCAAGAGTCATTGACCGCTCCTCCACTACTGCGCCTACTAGCCAGTTCATTGACCTCGTTCGGAGGTGGGCAACCGCGTTCTGCGCATGCGCGCCCTCGCAGATTGGGTATATAAGGCGCGCCGAGAACCGCTGTAACCAGTCTGGATCAGGGAGCCGGAGGAAGCTGGTCGTGAGCACACGGCCAGACCGAATCTTGTACCTGGTGCAGGCACCCGTAGATGCGAACGTGAGCACACGTCCGTAAACCAAACCTACCGTACCGTAACCGCTTCTCGACCGTATCCTCGTGAGCACACGTAGATTATCCCGACCGTATCTTCGTGAGCACACGTGGATTATCCCGACCGTAGCTTCGTGAGCACACGTAGATTATTCCGACCGTATCCTCGTGAGCACACGTGAAATATCCCGACCGTATTCTTCGTGAGCAGACGTAGATTGTCCCGACCATATCCTCGTGAGCACACGTGGATTATCCCGAACCGTATTTCCGTGTGAACACACACGATAACCGTTAGTTGCGTCCGTTTAGGAAACTAGTTATAAGGTAGCATTGTAAAGTTTGTAAGTCGCGTAGTACTAAGTATTGCTTATTTATTTGAATCTAGATAGACTAAGTTCGCATCCCAGTCAGCAAGGGAAACGGCGATTCCATTTATTTTACTGTTGTACACAACTTAGCTTTACATATGGGCTATTTCACGTCAAGTGGTACGATGAAAATTTTAAATCGCTCCAAAATTTGAAAACAGGTTAGAAATATCTTCCAGAAGATAGAAAAAATTTTTAGGTGTTAAAAATAATTTGCCTAAGAGTTATTATACCATGAAAAATGGAATTTTTTCAATTTTTTAGAAAATTTCTATTTTCAAAGCCATTTATCTCAAAATCTATTGATTTTTTTGAAAAAACATTAGAAACAACTTTTGTTCTAAATAATCTTTAGAACTTATCTACCTGGATTACAATTCTTAATTTTAACATCTCGAAGAGATAGGGCACTTGGAAATATTGAATATCAAAAAAAGGCGACCACGCCACAATCGATTTTGATCTAACACCGCTCAAAAGATCGCATTTTTTGAGAGCTATCGAATGGCGGTGGTTAGATTATTGGCCAAAACCGCTGGTGTAAGTTATGCCCTAAAATACATGAAAATTAATGATTTTATGAGGTTTATGGGGTATAACTTACACCAGCGGTTTTGGCCAATAATCTAACCACCGCCATTCGATAGCTCTCAAAAAATGCGATCTTTTGAGCGGTGTTAGATCAAAATCGATTGTGGCGTGGTCGCCTTTTTTTGATATTCAATATTTCCAAGTGCCCTATCTCTTCGAGATGTTAAAATTAAGAATTGTAATCCAGGTAGATAAGTTCTAAAGATTATTTAGAACAAAAGTTGTTTCTAATGTTTTTTCAAAAAAATCAATAGATTTTGAGATAAATGGCTTTGAAAATAGAAATTTTTCTAAAAAATTGAAAAAAATTCCATTTTTCATGGTATAATAACTCTTAGGCAAATTATTTTTAACACCTAAAATTTTTTTCTATCTTCTGGAAGATATTTCTAACCTGTTTTCAAATTTTGGAGCGATTTAAAATTTTCATCGTACCACTTGACGTGAAATAGCCCATATATATATATATAGTTAGTCTTTTATAATTAAAGTACGATATAATTATTTCAATTTCCTTCTAGACCGAATCCTGGAGTCTGAGCAAGATCCCGGCGAAGATTCACTCCATTACAAGACTTTTAATTAAATAATTGAAATTTATTATGCAAAATCGTATTCAATTCTATCTTTCTATTTTCTTCTATATTTATTCTTTGTATTATTTACCCTTACCACATATACTACCAAATATCCATAATCCGTTGATCATAAACCTGGTTTCACTATTGATAATCTCATTATCATTTATACATTTTAATCCTTATGTACCATGTTAAAATGTTGAGTCATATGGTGAATTTGTGAGAACTTTTTGTTGCATTTTGGGCACACAATATTGCATTTCGTAACATGCTGTTGATAGTGCTTTACAGTAAAGAATGAAAACACGTTGGACATTTCTTCAGATTGTTGCTTTGATGAACTTTCATGTAGCAATGCAATTGTCTTACTTTTTTTACAAATTTTTCATTCTTGTCTAATGTATCAAAATGAGTTTTCTTGAGTCTGTGATAACTTCCTCTATGTTGATTACTTTTATCACAAATTTGTATTTTTGTGAAATTCTTTTATATGCTGATTTTAACTGCCAACGGTTTTAAACCTGTGTCTAAAATTTGTATCTTCTTGACACATATGCCACTGTTGTTGACATGGATCTTGCACACTGTATCTAGTCCTGTCACGATCCACATCACAACTTTTGGACTCTACAGTTGCCCGCTTGAGTATTTATACCTATGTGGCTATTCCAATCATGACCAGCCTAATTCCATGCCTCAGCAATGTTAAACCCAATATTAACTACGAAATGAAATGTTCTACCTCTAACAAAAATAAAGTCACCAGGTTCTTGTTTGAAAATTACGTAGCTGATTGCCCATTCATCTAATAAAGCCGGTGCAATAGCATATATTTTATGCTGCAACATTATAGGGCAAATACCTTTCTTTGATTCTACATTAACATTTTCTGCGAAATGTTGCAATAATTCATTTCTTAAAAAGTGATCGACACACAGCCAAATTTTAGGTGCACCATACAGCAGCACGTTAATACTTGATAAACTGCTATCTTCATCATGAAGAGCAGTATATCTGAAACGGCTACCCACGTAAAACATAGAAGTGTTTATGCCTGCCATTTTTTCACGGTACGAGATCAAAGACTTAATACTGTTACAATGGACAGGTACACCTTCGGGTGTAGTTTCAATATCCCTTGCATAAATATCTTTTCCACCACACTTTACAAGGTTAAAAAAATTACGTAGAAAATTTACTTCATTGTTACTCTTGTTCTTAATGCCATCTTCTGCTTTATCTTTTTGTGATTAAAAGATCTTCTTAAAACCTTCCCTTTTTCCTAGTTGGTGAGATTGTTTCATAAATATCCTGGAAGATCTCATTTCTTTGAAATCTTCTTCCATAATACTTTTATCCTTTAAATAAGAATTGAAATCGATATCGTAGGGTTTCAAAGCATTTTTATACTGAAAAAATAAATATATTATATCAGAAGATTAATCAATGTACATCACGGTTAAATACACAAAAATTGAATGTATTAAGATATTACATTTTCTTGTTGACATTCATCTTTCTTTTCATTTCAATTAATACAATGACAGAAATAATAAATTTACAAGAAGTTCAACACGAGGCTACATCAAATTAACTTAACTACAATATTTACTTATAATAATTGAATATAATGATTACGCTGTGTATTTACATCAAAAAAACTGTTTTACTGTACTCGATTTACTAATAAAAAAAAGACTTGCACACACCCTATCAAAAAAGACAATGAGAAGCTACATGTAGTTTTTACGGACTTTTAGAAAAATGCTGTATAATTTAATATAATTTCTTTGAAATACATGCAAAACTTGATAAAAGTTGACATATGAAAACCAACACGAAACCGCACGTGGAATTGTATAGGAAAATGATCAATTACTGTTATCTACAGTCAAGAAGACTATTATAAGAATTAAAGTATTTTTGTAAAATTCCGAAAAAGTCATGTGGGTCACTTCCAACTGGACTTTTTGATAGGGTATACACATACTTTCGGTTGATAATCTTAGTGGTAGATAGTACATTTCTAAGCGCATGTTCAAAGTTCCAGCAAGGTATAAACAATAACAGCCTTTTGGCTGATAATAAAGGTTGATAATTTGTTTGCTTCTTCTTTATAATTTTTACAATATTACTGCAAAAAGCGATTAGTGTCTGGTGTCCTAACCATATGTATCCGGGTCCCGACAGTATGTGATTAATGACCCCCCCCAGTAAGTGTCTGGTGCTCCAACTGTAAATGTCTGGTGTCCGAAATGTCTGGTATCGCGACTACAAGTGTCTGGTGTCCCCGCTATAAATGTCCGGTGTCCCCGCTATAAATGTTCGGTGTTCCCGCGAGAAATGTCTAGTATCTCGACTACAAATGTCTGCTGACCCGCTGTTATGTGTCTGGTGTTATCTGGCCACCTGGACATCTGCTGGAAGTAACAATTTTTTTTTAACATGACGTGCGATCCAGTAGATGATGCCTCGATGACCTGGAGGTCACCACGTCGACCTTGACATCATCTGCTGAATGTAACAATTTTTTTTAATGTGACGTGCGATCCAGTAAATGATGCCCCGATGACCTGGAGGTCACGTCGACGGCCTGGACATCCTCTACGGGAAGTAACAATTTTTTTTTAATGTGATGTGCGATCCAGTAAATGATGCCTCGATGACCTAGAGGTCACGTCGACGACCTGGACATCCACTACGGGAAGTAACAATTTTTTTAATTTTTTCTATTTGAGTGCTTAACCTTAATATTAACTAACTCAAAATTAAATGTATCGCCAATGGTTTAGATTTTTTTATGAGAAGGACTAGCCCAAATTATTCATTTCTAACAATTTTATTAAAATTATTAAACCAATATGTGGTAATCTATAACATTATAGTATTTTGGATTTGTTATTTTATAACTTATCTTCTTAGCTCACAGTCAAATTTATTGTATTCTAACTATTTATGTAGATTTTGATAATTTCTTTATAAATTAGTTTTTTTATCATATATGATATGTTTTAATATATTTTGACGTATGTCGATTAAATTTTACATATTTTAATACACGCTGATATATATCAATATGATATAATATTGTTAACTATTCATAAACTTTTCGACCCATGTAAAAAAAATACTATAGGCTAAATATGAATAACTTATGCTTAGACTATACCTTTGATTGGATATACCAAGCCTATGCATAATCAAGTTTAAAATGTATAACTATATAGAGTTTAGACATTGTCTATGCATAATTATAAAATTAAAATAACTATACATAATTCATACATAGATTATGCATAATAAATAATAAATAATAAAAACTAACGAGAAGTAATATCATCATAATTTTGAAAAAGTTATTTTAAAACAATTTGAATGTTCCTCTTCTTACAGCTATTAAAATTTAAAATTTAAAAAGCGGCTTTATAAGGATTCAGAAAAACGCAAAACATTGCATAAAAATATGTATATATATATATATATATATATATTGTGACGTTGCACCGGCACGTCACTATTAAATATGCACTCGGTTATAATTAATTTAATTATTGCCTCGACGGAACCGATTCCGGAGGCAAGTTATTCGCGAACCGGGAGAGAGGTACTACGCACGTGTTGGCCATGTTGTCAGCTGCTGCGCGTGATCCAGCGCGCGCGTTGACTAGGTCGCCCTGCGTAGCTATACCCTCAGCGGCCCCTACCGTGTAATGGAGAACTCGCACGAGAGATTACCTGTAACCCAGACATCTCCTTCACGAGTAATAAAGAAGGATAATAATAGATAAAGATAGCAATAGTTGAAGATTTACTTTTATGTACGATGGATATTAAGGCGCGATTACATGAACGTACAAGTTGGTTTGGATAACTGTAATTGTTGATATTGGCGATTTGATGATTATGTTGATTGATATAACGAATAATAATTTATTAGTGTTTAATATTGCTTTATTTTATAATCTTACTTATATCTAATATAACAGTAATGTAACTGGGATAATTAATATTAATTTAAATTCGTTGATTGGATTATTTGCAATTCGCGGTTGCGTAATTAATTGATAAATGGATCATCAGCGGCGCTGTGATTAATGACGCATGCTCATTGAAATCTTATGGAAGGATAGCCTACTGCAGTTTTCTTTTTATTCTTTTTATGATTAGTTGAGGAGTGGGGGAGGTTTCGTATACTGCAGTGTGGCGCTGATGGTGGAGGCTCGCTATTCACCTTTAAGTCGAGTCTGCAATTGCAGTTCGATGACAAATAATTTGTGACTTTAAACTTGCCGCTCGTGACGTCATTCGTTTTGCAAGGAATTAAATCCTCGGGTTACCAATCACGAGGAATCGACCACCGTTGGAATCGAGGAGGGGAGGCTTGGGTCAGATAACAAGAGGGAAATTTTGCGCCTTTTTCGGCAGTCGATTTCCTATTAGTCTAGTGGATATTTGTTCCGAATCTAGCTAATTGCTACTATTATCTGCTTAATTATATTATTAATTCCGATCGTCATGGTAAAGAGACAGGTGACTATTTAGTTGATTTTATATATATCGGTATATCATCTAGACATCGACGTCTAATGCACTTAGAATAATGTGCAATTCGTCAGTGCTAGTTCGTCACATGGTTGAGCGGAAATTGCTCCCGGAGACGCACCCTTGGTAACAAGGAGTCGCGCCCGGAGACGCGATCTCCAGCCACCATATTAATTGTTAAAATCCAAGCCATCCCGTTCTTGTTCGGTGTTATCGGTGTTAATATTTTTCATTTGAATTATAATACTTATTATTTAATATTAATTGTTCTACTAATTAATATGTAGTGAATTATTTATTGATGATTGAATAAACGCTAATTTCATGTATATCCGTTCAGTTAATTACAGTGCCAATATCACCCTTGTTATCTCTCTCTACTATTAGTCCGGGAATATTAATATTTAGTAATGTATACTTTTTGCTCATCGTTCTTTGTTATATGAAACCTAAACCGTTAATCATAAATATTTTTAAATGCTTTATAAAAAAATAACATTACAAAATGGCGCCCAACGTGGGGCAATTGGCATTGGATATAACATGTGTATAAATGGCTGGATTGAGTTGTTGTGACTAATTATTGTCGTTGTGGATGTTGAGAGTGTTTACCGAAAAGACGGGTTAATAAATTTTGATTTCCTTGTTTTGTTTGTCTTTCACGAGAACCGTTAAAATGACGACGAGAAGTGGTCTGGGAAAAGATTGTCCGGAGTCGTTAAAACGATTACGCGACGCGGATGGCGAGTTTGATCACGGGAAATAGGAATGTAGCGACGATATGGCGGAAAATCTACCGATTACCGGACGACGCGATACGTAATAAGATTGACAAATACGAATTAAGTAACAAAGGGTCGATCGAACAGGTGCAAGATCGCGTGTTTCGTTTTGAGGCAAAGACGGTATCGAGGAGACTCGATGTGCCATGGTGTACCGCTTGGGATAAAGATGGCGGAGATTTGCCGGAGGGTATTATAGAAAAAGATCTAAACTTCGACCCCACGGATATGTTAGGAATGGCCAAACGAGGTAAAGTATGGATAAATCGGTAGGGACTCGTGACGATATCGAATCCGAAACGGAATCAGACCTGGAGGAATTACCGCGAAATCGAGCACCAAAGAACTCGAGCACCATATTGTCGGAAGAAAATATTAAGAAGAACGTCGCGTCGTTATGGGAGAAACGGTTCGTGAATATTGAGCGAAAGGTAGATGAGCTGACGGAAATGCTGTTCGCGTTGGGAAAAGCGTTGGCCTCGAACGAAAACCATATACCCAATCCGATAACTAAGTCTAAAACGTCGTGTTCGACCAGATCGTCGTCGCCAAATACGGGAAGCTCGCGATAACAGACAAAACGGAAGACGCCAGCCGGAGGAGTTAATAAGGGCACGCCTAGAACTCCGAATAAATCGGGATGTTCTAACTCTAAATCCGAGAAACGGGTACAAATCGCAAACGATCAGGAAGATAGGAAAAAATTATTGATGATACGTACTCGGATAGCGTATTTTCAAGTGAGGAACCGACTCAACAACATATTAGCGAACTGCAAGACGGTAGGGGCGCGAAGAGGAAAGTTAAACGTAAGACGCGAAAAACGAGTGCTCGAAAAACTAACAGCGAAAATAGACCCAGTCTGACTCCTAGAGCGCAATATTCGAGTTCCGATGCTAGTGATCGTGAGTCAGAAACGAAAAACAACGGTTAATAGCGATCGAAACGCGCAACAAGTATATTAAATCGTTGCAAGCGTGGCAATTATGGTTTTCGGGTGATGAACAGAAAAAAGGGCCCGAGGAATTTCTTCGACGGTTAAAAGTATGACGACGGACTACCGGGATAACGGATGCGGATTTAATGGATGTATTGTCGGCCATTTTGACGGATTCGGCGGGAAGATGGTTTGAAGCGTTAGGCGCGGAAATTACCACGTCTAAGCAATTCACGAAAGCGTTTCATTATCGGTTCATGAAGCGGTTAGATTATAATGATATTTTAGAAGAATTGTATAGACGGAAGCAAGGCGAAGGGGAAACAATTTCTAATTTCTTAGCGTGCTTTAAGATAATAATTAGTAAATTTAAAGAACCTCCGTCGGATGAGCAGCAGCTGCAACTAGTTATTCGCAATCTCCGGTCAGATTATCGAATGTTTGTCGCGCTCCGTCGTGCGAAAAATGTCGCGGAAGTAGAGCGATACGGCTACGAATTCGAACGGCTTAAAGAATTGGTGTTCAACAAATGTCTAATAGAACAAGCCGTATCGAAGGAGTCGCATGGACGGGTGTACCCAAGGGGTCGCGCGTGAAAAATGTTGCGATGGTAGAATTAACGGGCGATAAAGAAACAAGCGCGATGGAGCTTAGTAACAAGTCAACGGCGCGACGGCGAAAACGGAGGCAGGAAAGGAAAACGGATACGGAAGTAGCTCTCGTGCAAGACAAGTCGAGTTCGAGTAAACAACCGGTTGATCGGAATAGCACGGTGAATGCGAAAATTGAGGCCAAAGAAAAAGGCTATCGGAAAACGGTGATCAACGGCTAACGATGAAATCAAGCAACGGTGGTAACGTTTGTTACGAGTGCGGGCAAAAAGGCCATTATGCGCGCGACTGCCCTAAACATTTTTGTGAATATTGTAAGAAACAGGGTCACTGAATAAAAAATTGTTTTTAAGACCTCAATCGAGTAATAATAAAGATAACGAAAAACGCTGTTTGGGGTGTAAGAAACCCGGTCGAGATATTCGTACGTGTATAGATTGCGAAGCAATAAGACGTGCGTTGTCGGGAAACGAATAAAGGAGGACGCAGACCGGTCTACTGCTCCTCGAACTAATGAAATAAGACCGCGGATTAATTGCAATGATAATCACACGGGAAGGATTGGAGGCGACGTTTCGTTTGCTCATCCTTCAACGCAGGAGGAGGCGGCTCGATGCGGATCTCAGCTTGCTCGCCGCCCGTCCATTAATGATCTACCGGATAGACAAGTAGTTATCGCGGACGTGCATCGGTCGAACGAGGGCGAGGTACGAGAAATAGATAGGTTAGACACGCAAGAGACACAGAGAATTCGAACAGCGGTCGACGAGTTTCGCAAAGGCTTAATTAAACCAATGTCGGAGAATGTGTTGAACCCGTGTGCAAACGATTTTTATCCACGCATTGGGCGTGCAGTTAGACTTCGCGCTGAATCCGTGCACGATCCAGGCGCTCTCTTTTTAGGGGGAGGTGGGTCTGCACAAAGTGCAGAAGATCTAGATAAAATCGAAAATGCCTACGATGTAGAAATTGCGGATGCTGTATCGGATGATAGACAGTACGTACAAATAATTATCGAGCAAGAACCATATCGCGCATTGGTCGACCCGGGAGCAATGGTGTCGCTCATCGGGCCGAAGGTAGCAGATAGGTTTAAAAACCGGTTAAAGGATTCGTCGTCCCAAATTCGGTCGGTAACTGGTCATCTTTCGTTGGTTAGAGGTATATTGCAACTAACGTTAGATGTATTGGGTGCAGTGGGCACGATCATGGCTAGAGCCACGGAAGTACCGGGACATGATGTAGTGCTCGGGATGACTTTTGTAAAGAGTTTGCCATAGAAGCAAATTACCAATTGGGATGTTGGCGTAGTTGTGATGGGCCATGGGTTAACTTTTATAACGAATCGTTACCGGATGCAGTAAATAAAATTTACGCGGAGTGCGCCGGATTATCGGAACTTTGTGAGCCGGAAAAGGAAGCGGTGCAAAAGTTAGTTTCGCGATTATTACCCGAACAGCCGCAAGGTTTCGGTTTTACTAGTTTAATCGAACATGCGATTGACGTGCAAGGGGCGGAACCGGTAAAGCATAAACCGCGTAGGTTATCGCCGATTATGTGGAAAGTAGCTCACGATGAAGTACGGAAAATGTTAGATAACGATATTATTGAGAAATCGTGGAGCGAATGGCGTAGTGCACCGGTAATTGTTAGGAAACGGGACGGATCCTTTCGATTTTGTGTGGATTATCGAGACCTTAACAAGGCGACGCGTAAAGATGCGTATCCGAGTCAAAATACGGATGGTATTTTAGATAAATTACGTAAGGCGCGATACATAACGAAAATCGATTTAAAGCAAGCTTATTTTCAAGTAAAAATGGAGGAAGCGAGTCGTGCATATACCGCGTTTGCAGTGCCTGGCTCGGGGCTTTGGCAATGTAAGCGAATGCCGTTCGGATTAACGAATGCGCCACAAACATTCCAAAGATTAGTGGACGGACTTTTTGGACCCGAAGTAGAGCCGTATATCTTCGCGTATCTCGATGATGTAATTGTCGTGATAGAAACGTTTGAGGAACATTTGAAATGGCTCGAGTTCGTGATTAGGAAATTAACGGATGCGGGATTGACAGTTAATCGTGACAAGTGCGAATTTTGTTGTTCTCAGGTCTCGTATCTGGGTTATTTATTAAATCGGGAGGGATTACATATCGATCCGGAACGCGTTGCCCCAGTCTTGGAATACCCACCACCTAAAAACGTAAAACAGTTGCATCGGTTCTTAGGGATGGTTGGTTGGTATTCACGGTTCATCGAGAAAGATTCGGAAATGAAATTACCGTTGCTTAGGTTACTTCAAAAGAAAGTAGCGTGGCAGTGGACCGAAGAGCAGCAAGAGGCGTTCGAAAAGTTAAAGCTAGCTCTGACACGGGCACCGGTTTTAGCTAGGCCGGATTTCAGCCTTCCATTCACTGTGCAATGCGATGCCAGTGATTTCGCGATAGGCGCGGTGTTAACGCAGTCGTGTGAAGATGGTGAGCATCCCATCGTATATATTAGTCGTGTATTAACTCCGGCAGAGAAAAATTATACTACCACCGAGAAAGAGTGCTTAGCGGTTAAGTGGGCAATTTTAAAGTTAAGACCGTACCTCGAAGGCTATCATTTTACCGTTATAACCGATCATAGTTCTCTACGGTGGTTACATAATCTTAAAGAACCGTCGGGACGATTGATGCGCTGGGTGCTCGAGCTTCAACAGTGGGACTTTGAAATCGTGCATCGAAAAGGAGCAATGCATCATGTACCGGATGCATTATCGCGTGGGTTTGATTTAGAAATTGCGACATTCGAGAACATAGAGGACGAATGGTATATCAAACGAATGAGGGAGGTTGTCGAACGCCCTAATAAGTATCCGCAGTGGAGGGTGGAAAATGGATTACTCTATCGATATAGAAAAGACGAATTGATAGATCCGATTAGTTGCCCCGAAATAGGATGGAGGTTGGTCGTGCCGTGCGAATATCGTGACAGGGTAATTCTAATGCTCATGATGAGGCTTCGGCTGGTCATATGGGTATAGAAAAGACGTACGATCGAATCGCTCGCGAGTATTACTGGCCAGGTATGTGGCATGATATTTATGCATTTATCGCGCAGTGTCAATTGTGTCAGCAGTATAAGCCAATGCAAACCGGTCGAGTGGGGTTAATGGGTAGTCGGAATATCGATAGACCGTGGGCAGTAGTCGCGGCGGATATAATGGAATTCCCTCCAAGCAAGAACCGTTGTAAATATCTATTAGTTTTTCAGGATCTGTTCACTAAATGGATCGAATTAAAGCCTCTTCGGGTGGCGGACGGGAAGTCGGTTGCACGGGCATTTGAAGAGTTAATCCTTTTAGATGGGAGACTCCGGATTATTTTTTGACCGATAATGGAAGGGAGTTCATAAATAAGCATTTGCTCGACAGGCTTCGCGAATACGGGGTAAAGCATGTAACCACTCCACCGTACTACCCACAAGCGAACCCAGTCGAAAGATCGAATAGGACTTTAAAAACGATGATAGCCATGTTCGTGGAGTCCGATCATCAAACTTGGGATGTACATTTACACGAGTTCCGTAACGCAGTGAATACGGCGGTTCAATCCTCAACAAAAGTCTCTCCTGCGTTTTTGAATTACGGCCGGCACCCGCAACCTTGTAAAAGTCTTCGTCGTGACGTCGAGACTATTGATCGGAATTTGATACAATCTCCCGAAATATGGGCGGACCGAATGCGCCGTCTTGATGCCTTGCGCGATTTAGTTTCAAAGAACATCGAACAGGCTAACAGGCAACAGGCGAAGCGTTATAATAAGGGACCGTAAAACGGCTCAGTTCCAAGTGTTGCGAAGGAATTACGCTCTGTCGAAAGGATCGAGTAATTTCGCGCGTAAGTTAGCGAAAAGGTTTAAAGAGCCGTGCGAAATAGAGAAGGTTATTGGATCGGATGTATATTTACTTAAACGTAAAGATAAACGTGAAAACCCGAAAGTGCATGTGCCCCAGATCCGTAGATATGTTCCTCCTCGCAAGTAAGTGTTATCGTGTTGTCATTCCAGTGTGGTGATGGACGAATGATGATGTAGGCGTAAAAAAAATTGATCTTATACCTAAAATTATAGAGAGAACTATCTCGTTTGGACGAGATGGAGCAAGAGTGCCAACGAGAATGGGCGTTGGCCACAGCACTGGGAGGAGCGGTACCACCGATGCCAGGGGAGGTTATTCCTCCCGAACGAAGGTGTGCTCGGGTACGTCCACGCCTGATGGGAGATGGTGAAGAAGTGGCAGAACCTTCCACTGCACCGGAGGGTGTTGCAGATGTGGCCGAGACTGAGGAACGCCGAGATGGGCCGATCATCGAGGTGATCACTTCCTCCATGGAAGATCTGTTCGACGGGGTAGCGCTGGATAGTCAGGACGCCCAAATGGAGCTGGAGGAATGAGTGGAGGGTTTCGAGGTCCCAGCAACACCGAGGACTGAGCCGGACGGCCTGCCGGATTCACCTTAACTGGCCGAACCCCAGTTTCCGTTCGAGTTAGCTGAGCAGGCTACTACGCGAACTGGGGATGAGGAGGACGAGAACTGGGACGAGGCCATCTCTGGATCTTATCTGGATCATCTGCCGGTTCCGCAGATGCCGGTGAGACGCTCCCGACGAAGACGCCAAAGGAATCGCTCCCCGAGTCGACGACACCTGACGATGGACGACTACTTCGGCACCTTGGTTACTCCACCTGATTCCAGAGATGTTTCACCGCTGCCAGGGCCGGCTAATCTGGTCCGATCTCGACGCCTCCGAGTCACCGGAGGTACGGCCTACCGTCTTATCCACGGTGGTCGTGCCAACCGGTTCGACTTTGCGACGCGCAGATCGGTCAGAGGAGTTTCCCGGACTACAGGAGTGCAGTTCGACAGGTTGGTACCTATTCCGACGGATCCGAACATTGATCCTCCACCTCGTGCATGTATAAACTGTTGGCGTTTCGGGCACATTCGCCGAAATTGTGACCAGCCCCGTGACCATATGTATTGTTATAATTGTGGTCGACTAGGAATAACATTGAAAACCTGTCCTAGATGTGCTCCAGTACATCGTGCGCCTGAGGAAAGAAGATCGGTGGAGGTGGAGGGTGATTCGTCGGTGCCGGTGTCGAGAGGTGAAATTCTCGCTGCGGGTGCTGACGGAGAACCACCTATTGATGCCGATCTTTTTGATTCAGTTGACGCCGAGGTATTGGAGGCTCCGTTGCCTCCTCCGACGCAATTAGCTGGTGAGACCAGTGAGCCAGTCAAGAAGAGAAAAAAACAGGCGAGGCAAGCGAAACCGGCAGCGGGGACAGATAAAGACGACGGCACCCAACACCAGCACGTCCCTGGCGGTGCAGGCGTCCGATCCTCCGGAGGTAGAGGTGGTCTCCACCCCGGCCGCAGACCTCAACCTCCCTCGATTGGTGGCGTTGCAGCGATTGTCCCGGTCCTTACAAGGGAGCGAAGTTATGCTCCGGGCTCGGGTCCTGCGAGCGGCAGCGAGGTGTAATGGAGAACTCGCACGAGGGATTACCGGTAACCCAGACATCTCCTTCACGAGTAATGAAGAAGGATAGTAATAGATAAAGATAAGCGATAGTTGAAGATTTACTTTTATGTACGATGGATATTAAGGCGCGATTACATGAACGTACAAGTTGGTTTAGATAACTGTAATTGTTGATATTGGCGATTTGATGATTATGTTGATTGATATAACGAATAATAATTTATTAGTGTTTAATATGCTTTATTTATAATCTTACTTATATCTAATATAACAGTAATGTAACTGGGATAATTAATATTAATTTTAAATTCGTTGATTGGATTATTTGCAATTCGCGGTTGCGTAGGTTAATTGATAAATGGATCATCAGCGGCGCTGTGATTAATGACGCATGCTCATTGAAATCTTATGGAAGGATAGCCTACTGCAGTTCTCATTTTATTTTATGATTGGTTGAGGAGTGGGGGAGGTTTCGTATACTGCAGTGTGGCGCTGATGATGGAGGCTCGCTATTCACCTTTAAGTCAAGTCTGCAATTGCAGTTCGATGACAAATAATTTGTGACTTTAAACTTGCCGCTGGTGACGTCATTCGTTTTGCAAGGAATTAAATCCTCGGGTTACCAATCACGAGGAATCGACCACCGTTGGAATCGAGGAGGGGAGGCTTGGGTCAGATAACAAAAGGGAAATTTTGCGCCTTTTTCGGCAGTCGATTTCCTATTAGTCTAGTGGATATTTGTTCCGAATCTAGCTAATTGCTACTATTATCTGCTTAATTATATTATTAATTCCGATCGTCATGGTAAAGAGACAGGTGACTATTTAGTTGATTTTATATATATCGGTATATCATCTAGACATCGACGTCTAATGCACTTAGAATAATGTGCAATTCGTCAGTGCTAGTTCGTCACATGGTTGAGCGGAAATTGCCTCCCGGAGACGCACCCTTGGTAACAAGGAGTCGCGCCCGGAGACGCGATCTCCAGCCACCATATTAATTGTTAAAATCCAAGCCATCCCGTTCTTGTTCGGTGTTATCGGTGTTAATATTTTTCATTGAATTATAATACTTATTATTTAATATTAATTGTTCTACTAATTAATATGTAGTGAATTATTTATTGATGATTGAATAAACGCTAATTTCATGTATATCCGTTTAGTTAATTACAGTGCCAATATCCCCCTTGTTATCTCTCTCTACTATTAGTCCGGGAATATTAATATTTAGTAATGTATACTTTTTGCTCATCGTTCTTTGTTATATGAAACCTAACCGTAATCATAAATATTTTTAAATGCTTTATAAAAAAATAACATTACAATATATATATATATAATATATATATATATATATATATATATGGGCTATTTCACGTCAAGTGGTACGATGAAAATTTTAAATCACTCCAAATTTAGTGAACAGACTGGAAATATCTTCCAAAAAATAGAAAAAAAATTTTAGGAGTTACAAATAATTTGCCTGAGAGTTATTCTACCATGAAAAATGGAAATTTTTCAATTTTTTAGAAAAATTGCTATTTTCAAAGCCAATTATCTCAAAATCTATTGATTTTTTTGAAAAAACATCACGAACAAATTTTATTCAAAATAATCTTTAGAACTTATCTATCTGGGTTACAATTCTTAATTTTAAATTCTCGAAGAGATAGAACGCCCGAAAATATTGAATATCAAAAAAAGGCGACCACGCCACAATCGATTTTGATCTAACACCGCTCAAAAGATCACATTTTTCGAGAGCTTTCGAATGGCTTGAGTTAGATTATTGGCCAAGACCGCTGTTGTAAGTTATGCCTCATAAACCTCATAAAATCACTATCAAGAGCTTATAAATATTTTAAGGTAAGATTAAGTATATCATTTAATGTTTCCCATGAGACCTGTGTAGCATCGAGAGCCACACAATCCCCGCGCGTTTGTATGTTTTCGTGTTAGGATGGGAATGATAGGTATAATTAAATTTTCTCTTGATTGAGCCAGATAAATAGTGATATTTATTGGCTCTAAGGAGAAAACCCCGAAGGGAGAAAAACTCCTTGAAATTACAGAGATAGGAAAGCAGAATAGAAAGAATTGTGAGAGACGAGAGAGATAGAGATATCGAGTAGTAGACCGTGTGGTCGTTTATCCGGGAAGTCGTCACCTCCGGTGAGGAACCGTCGTTTCCCGCTTAGTATGTGTTTGCGTGGTGTGTGTGTGTGTGTGGTGTGTAAACGCGCGATGGACGGACGACCGTAACGCGTACCGAGCTGACGTGTACCTTACCAAAACCGACGCGTATCGCACCGAACCGACGCGTTTCGCACCGTTACCGACGCTATCGCACGACCGCTTATCGCACAGACCCGACGCGTATCGCCCGACCCGACGCGTATCGCACCGACCCGACGCGTAGAAAAGAAATGAAGAAATTGAGAAAGTGAAAGGTTTGATGGATTCCCGCACTCGATAGAACGCGCACTAAACCCGCACACTAGACGCGACGTTACCGGGAGGGTTGCGAGCCCCTAGCTCGATACGCCCGAATCTCCAGGAGAAGGTCTTGGTCCTCAGGGTGGTTGATGCTCACGTGGTACAGGTTCGTAGATGACCGCCGAAACCCAGGTAAATTGAAGGCTCCCCGTGATCTCCGCGACGGCCGTTGACACTCGTTGCGGCTTAAATTGCCGATCGAAGAAAAGTCACTGCTGGGCTGATGCGTTGCGGCTTAAATTACCGATCAAAGAAAAGTCACTGCTGGGCTGTCGTTGGTGTGGATCCTGTGACTGCGAGTGGAATAATGATCGCGCGTGGATACGCGAGTTAACTATATTGAAGGAGCGCGGACGTTGGAAGCGGCCGCGGCGGCGAATACCGCGAGTATAGTTGGGCGAGCGCGGACGTCGGAGAACGCCCGCGGCGGAGCGCTTTGAGTCGAGTCTTGGTCGCGCGCGCGGACGTCGGAGAGCGCCCACAGCGGCCATTGCTTCGTTTGCGTTTTTATTTTATAATTTTATGTTACATTTAATAATGTAACGTAACATACTCCCGCCCCCAAAAGAATGCGATATCGTAATAAGAAAGAAAAAATAATTAAAGTTGCGTTTCGGTGTGTGTGTATAAGTGTTAACAGATTGTGAGGAAGGCGTACATGAAGTCGTAGCGCGATTTATAATTGATTCGGTAATAAACAGAGTTGAGTTAAATTGCGTTTGTATACGCCGTTATTTGTTTTTACAGTAGCTACGCGGTTGATGCCGTCGCTTCCGGGATGTAGTTGTTGAATGATTCCCAGATGCCATTGTTGACAGGGTTGTAGTTTGTCTATGATCAATACAATTGATCCGATGTCGATTTTAGCGTTGTGATTAAACCATTTTTGTCTTTTCTGCATTTCAGTTAAGTATTCAAGTTACCATCTCTTCCAAAAGTCCTGTCTAGCCTTCGAAATGAAATTCCATACCGATAATCGTGAATCTGGAACATCGAGATAATTTTCTTCGGGTAGTAACGTGAGAGGTTTTCCCACCAATAAATGTGCGGGCGTTAAAGATAGAGGATCATTGGATCACTAGACAGAACACATAATGGTCGTGAATTTAATATTGCTTCTATTTCGATCGCGAAGGTATTAAGCTCTTCGAACGTGAGCATTTGACCACCTATTACTCTTTGAAGTGATGTTTGAAAGATTTCACCGCCGCTTCCAAGAGACCTCCAAAATGAGGGGAAAGTGGCGGATTAAAGTGCCAAATTATATTTTTTCTAATTGCGTATTTATTAATATCGTCTTTAAATTCTTGTGAATTGAATAATGCATATAATTCTTGTAAATTTGAATTCGCGCCAATAAAATTTGTTCCGTTGTCTGAAAATACATGATGAGGAATTGCTCGTCTAGATATAAAACGTCTGAATGCTCCTAAGAAACCCGAGGTAGTCAAATCGCTCACGATCTCGATGTGCACCGCTTTAGTCGCCATACAAACAAATACACACCCGTAAACCTTAATTTTGTTTCGATTGCGAAATTTCCTTTCCTTGATAAAAAGTGGTCCGAAATAATCTACACCTGTATGTTCGAATGCACTTGATGCAGTTACCCTCCGCTTTCGGCAGGTCACCCATGGGAAATTGTATTGATGTCGCGTTATGACGGGTACAACTGATACATTGACGAACAATCTTGCGTACTTGGTTCTTTCCATCAATTAACCAAAATTGGTGCCTAAGAGTATATAGTGTAGTTTGAATTCCCGAATGATAATTGTTTAAGTGAGTTTGCCGTATAATTAAATCAGTTACGTGATGATGTTTGGGTAAAGTATCGGATTTTTCTGTTCGCTCGTTAAATTGAATGTCGTAAACGACCATCCACTCTAATTAACCCGAATTCGTCAATGAAAGGATTGAGAGATGCTAATCGCGTATCTTTACATGACCGGTGGTTTTAATTTGTTCGATTTCAGTGCTAAATTGTTCGCTCTGTATCAGCTGTAAGATTTTTCGCTCGGATTCTAATTTTTCATTAATGCTTATGTTTCTACTCTTGTACTTAATTTTTCTATTGATAAGTCGCATACAATACGCGATTGTATGCACCAGTGTCGCATATGAGAAAATCGTTCGAAAATCTCACATCTAAGGGGCCTAAGGGATAAACAGATTTTTCGCTTTAATCCGGGGAGTTCTATGTTTGGCGTGACCGCGCTCACCGGCCAGTTAGAAGGCGAACCCATCTAACCACTTAGGACCGGAGAACCATTGCTAATTCGAGGACAAAGTCGCCAGGTAACTGCCCGCGTGACAGTGCGTCAGCCGGGTTGTCGGGGGTCGGGACATGTCTCCAAATCACCTCTTTCCCCCAAGGATTGAATCTCCGCGACTCTGTTGGCTTCAAATGTCTTCAACAGTTGCGGTTGCTTTTTTAAACCAATGCAATACTATTGTAGAGTCGGACCAAAGTACTACCTTATCAATCTTAAATTGAAAACCTGAACGCGTTTCTTATATAAGCGGGCAAGTGTTAAAGCGCCGCAAAGTTCCAACTTGGGGGTGGTAACTGGTTTTAAAGGGGCTACTCGCGATTTCGCGCATGCCAACCGCACGATAGTCTTACGATTTTATCACTTGACCGAATATATATACATGCTCCATAGCCTATGTTACTAGCGTCGCAAAAACCGTGCAATTCAACGTAAATCGAATTTCTTATTAAAAGAGACCGTTCTATTTGTATATCGTGTATTAAATTTAACTGATTTTTGAAGTTAGTCCAAATCGTAAATAAATCGTGCGGTATTGTTTCGTCCCAATCAAGTTTAGCATTCCAACATTTCTGAATAATTGATTTCGCGGTTAAAATGATTGGACCTAATAAACCTAAAGGATCATAGATTTTTGCTACCTCCGATAATATCTCGCGCCTTAGTTACCCTTTCCGTTGAATCTAATGGTTTTACCGTGTAAGTTAATTTGTCGCATATTGAGTTCCATCCTATTCCTAACGTTTTAACTATTGCATTTTGTTCAATCGCGCAGTCTAAGTTGAATATTTTGTTTTCTATATTATCTAACGTGTGAATATGATTGGACGCCCATTGTCTAATATTAAACCCGCCTAGTTTTAATAATTCTATAATTTCGTCTCTAAGTTTAAAAATTTCTTGTAAATCATTCGAGCCTGTCAATAAATCGTCCACGTATAAGTCTCGTTTAAGTGTCTTGCGTGCAAGGGGAAACCTATCGCCTTCGTCGTCTGCTAGTCTTTGTATAGTCTGTATTGCTAAGTATGGTGCGGAAGATACACCGAAAGTTACTGTGTTTAATTCGTATACGCTAATTTTTCGTTATTATACCAAAATACGCGCTGATATTTCCTATCGTCTGGATGTATTAAAACCTGCCTGTACATTTTCTCTATGTCGGCTGTCATAACGTAGGTGTAGGATCTAAATCTTAATAAATGTTCAAACAGTTTGTCTTGTATCGTGGTCCGGTTAATAAAGTTTCAATATTCATTTAACGAGATGCCTATATCTGATTTAGCGGATGCGTCAAAAACTACGCGTACTTTAGTGGTGTTGCTCGACAATTTAGTAACTGCGTGGTGTGGCATGTAATATCCTTCAAAATTTCCTGTTTTACTAACGTCATGTGTCCTAAATCTATATATTCTTGCATAACCCTGTGATATTCTAATCTAAGCGAATCGTTTGATTTTAGTTTCCGCTGTATAGAAAAGAACCGTTTTAAAGCCTGAGCGCGTGTTTCTCCTATTTTAGGATTCCCGTTTTTAAAAGGTAAACGCACGATATATCTACCCGATTTATCTCGTACAGTAGTTAAATTATAATGTGTTTCGCATAACGCCTCATTAACGGATTTAGTATTAGTAAGCCCTACTTCCTCTATTGCCCAAAATTTATTCACAATATCGTTTAATTGAGGAAGCTGATAAATTCTAGGTTTATTTAAATTAACCCCATTAAGTCCGCCCGCTAAGACCCATCCTAACTGAGTTTTTTGAATAATCAAATCTGTATTGTCCCTTGATAAGTTGAATTGTCCTACATTTAACATAGACATGGTCGCTCCTGATCCTATTAGCAAATCGACTGGTCGAGGAATGTGAAATTCTGGATCGGCGAGATCTAAATGTATAGGTATATTAATAGAATCGCGTGGGAATGGTTCGTCTGGTATCAAATCAGCTATTTTAGTTACAATTAGGAAGGTTAATGTTTTATTATAGTAGCTGTACACGGATTTAAAATTTACTTCTACGCATCCCTTTGTTAAAGTATTTAAATCATTGATGGCGCCGATTGGAATCACGCATTCCCGAACAGGTAGATTTAATTTTTTCGTCAAGCTCTCGGTTATAAAGTGTGCTGTAGCACAGGTGTCCAATAGGGCCCGTGCCTTTAATTGACCACCGCTGTTATCTCGTACAACTATCACGGCGCTTGTCATTAACTGTGATCGAGGTGCGCGAGAAATGGAGTTAAGAACGCTTTGTTCGAGTCATAATTTGGGTACTAATTTCGATGTTGTCTCGGTTTGATCCGAAATCGACGTATGCAAGAGCGTATGATGTTTTTTCGCGACAAATTTTACAAGTTGTTGAACTACAAACTCCGCCGTGTTGACGCAAACAATTACGGCATAAACCCTTCCCTTTAACGAATTCTTTGCGTTCTTTTACTGACAATCCGTGAAACTCTGGACATTTATATAGGAAGTGACTTTGTTTACAACAGGTGCATGCATTTGTATTATGAGTGACTAAAGCGCGAGCAGTTACATTGGATTTAAACATTTTTTGCGGTCGGTTATCGTAATCATTGTTTCTCCTTACGCGCATTTCGCTCGCGGCAGACGTCGATCTCCTTTCAAACCTACACAACCGATAAGCCGTTTCATTGATGAATTTTATGAATTGAGAAAAGTCCGGTAATTCGTCTAACGATAATGAATCCTCCCATTTCCTACGAATCTCGATCGAGAGTTTGCATTCTAAAACGTATATTATCATGTGAGGGTCAATTTTAACTTGTAAGGATTCTAGCATCGTGATATGTTGTCTAGTCTCGTCGACCAGCTGCGTCAAGTTCGACGAAGTCGCGTTAATTATCGGTTTTGTATTTAAAATCGCTTCGTAATGTCTGGTAACTAATGCTCGTTTTCTTTCGTAAGATTCGGTTAACAATTTCCAAGCGGTTTTATAGCTTTCGTGACACGCGGTAAAAATAGCAATTTTGATCGCGGCCTCGCCCTCTAAACAATTTTTTAAATATATGAATTTAGTAAGTAAGTCTATATCGTTGCGGGAATCTACCATAGTCATGAAAATATTTTTAAAGGAAAGCCATTTATTGTGATTGCCGTCGAACTTTGGCAGCTGCGCGACGGGAAGTTTAAGCGTGTGTTGTCTTTCCGTAACGTTTGTCTCTCCCATGTGCCTTCCGGAAGCGCGAGTATTGTTAGTTTTTATACCGTCTAGGTTTTCGATTCTAGCCGCGATTTCATAATATTTATCCTGAATTTCCGTGATTTCATCTGCTCGTTCGTTTCGGGGGTCGAGAATGGATAATTCGTCGTGTAACTCTTCGTAGTTACTCAAAGCACTGCTTATTCGAGTAATACGTAAACGCGCGTTGGTTCGGTCCCATTTTTCGGCGTCAAGTGCATTCGCCGCGTTTGTTAGTTGCGCCTTGAGGGTGGTTCGTTTTTGATTAATATACGCTATACGTTTAGTGGTTTCTTGCGCCATAATTAATATATATCTTAAACCCTGACGAAATTGCAATATACTCTCTTTTTTTTTATAACTAAACAACTGAATTTAATGTGATAAAAACGGGTTGAATGGAAGGTGAACCGAATTTACGTTAAATCAAGTGTGCAAAAAATTAATCTTAATTGAAAGTGGTTGATTGTAAATGAGATTTAATTGAAAGCAATGAATCAAATAATTAAATGTGCAAATTGTACTTGAAAGGGTTGAATTAAGTAAATTATAAAATGAGTTACGTTAAGGCAAATTCTAATGTGTAAAATTAAATTTATCGACAAGAGTTAATTAATTAGTATGGTGAATTGAATTTAAGTGGTTCTATAAAGGGGATCGAATATAATGATTGAACAAGAATTACATAATTAATGTTATAGACTATATCTAGATTAATACAAAAATCAGTACAGATATGAATAAATTTAATGAACTACATAAATACGCTAATTTAAAGGTTGAAGATGAATTTAATAAAAAAGTGAATTTAATTAAGAAACCAAAGTGAGTCAAAAATTAATAAACAAATGAATGTAATAAAAAAGTAAAATGAAACTAAAATGAGTCAAATAAACAAGTGAATTTAATACACAAAAACCTTAGTTGAATAAAATGTAAATTTCATAAAAAGAAGGTTAATTAATGATTAAGTGAATTTAATAAGTCATGTTTTTAGTTGAATAAAAGTAAATTAATTAAACAAGAGGAAGCGAATTTACTACAAGTTAATTAAAAGAACAAAGTAAAATAAATTAAATTTCCAAAAAATTGATTTTAATAACTGAATCGACTTAATGAATTGACCAAAAGAAAATGATTTTACTGAATTTAATATGCAATCGAAAACAAAAACGTCTTCGTTGAAACTTATCTTTTAATTGGAAGAGATGTAACGGACGGATGGTTCCCGGAAGCGATACGGCCGTTGATGTGATTCGCCTTCCTGCTTAAGGATATTTCTCTCTCTCTCAGCTTGTGATGACTCCCTCTCTCTCGTTGCTGAATCGACGTTGAGGAATGGAAGTCTTCGAAGATCGTATGATGTGATCGAATTGTCCCAAACCTCACAGGAGGCACCAAAATGTAGCGTCGAGAGCCACACAATCTCCGCGCGTTTGTATGTTTTCGTGTTAGGATGGGAATGATAGGTATAATTAAATTTTCTCTTGATTTGAGCCAGATAAATAGTGATATTTATTGGCTCTAAGGAGAAAACCCCGAAGGGAGAAAAACTCCTTGAAATTACAGAGATAGGAAAGCAGAATAGAAAGAATTGTGAGAGAGAGAGAGATAGAGATATCGAGTAGTAGACCGTGTGGTCGTTTATCCGGGAAGTCGTCACCTCCGGTGAGGAAACCGTCGTTTCCCGCTTAGTATGTGTTTGCGTGGTGTGTGTGTGTGTGGTGTGTAACGCGCGATGGACGGACGACCGTAACGCGTACCGAGCTGACGTGTACCTTACCGAACCGACGCATATCGCACGACCCGACGCGTATCGCACGACCCGACGCGTATCGCACCGACCCGACGCGTAGAAAAGAAATGAAAGAAATTGAGAAAGTGAAAGGTTTGATGGATTCCCGCACTCGATAGAACGCGCACTAAACCCGCACACTAGACGCGACGTTACCGGGAGGGTTGCGAGCCCCTAGCTCGATACGCCCGAATCTCCAGGAGAAGGTCTTGGTCCTCAGGGTGGTTGATGCTCACGTGGTACAGGTTCGTAGATGACCGCCGAAACCCAGGTAAATTAAAGGCTCCCCGTGATCTCCGCGACGGCCGTTGACACCCGGGTGACCAGAAGGCTCTCCCTTGATTGGCGTTGCGGCTTAAATTGCCGATCGAAGAAAAGTCACTGCTGGGCTGATGCGTTGCGGCTTAAATTACCGATCGAAGAAAAGTCACTGCTGGGCTGATGCACTTGGCGGAATCCTGTTCTCAGATTTCCTGAGTTGGGAGAGGGTGAGTGACTCGGCCCCCAATTCCGAGGGTCCGATATAGACCTCCTGCGATAGTGGAGGAAGAGGATTGCCACTAGTGCGCCTCGAATCGAGTTGCTTCGTCGAGCCTATGTCGGCGATCAACTGTTTAACATGCGATATTTCTTGGTTACTAACACGCTTGGTTATCGAAAATATGCCGTTAACGATTCTGCTATTCATCTGGGCGAACTCGTCAAGGGAGACTCTACCTAGGAAAGAAGGGACGGCCGCTAAATCAAAGTAGACATCCTTCGGGGTGTACTACGTGCAGCGTCAAATACTGAGGCAGGCCTTTCGAGGTCTGCCTTGGGGCACATCCGGACCGAAGTAGTTTCTCATCCAGACAAGTCGCTGGGATGTCTCATAGAAGGGTGTCCCTTTCATCAAAATTCTCTTCGTATAAAGTCAGTAAGTCGAGATGTGATACACATCCGAACTGAAGGCTTTGCGTTGAGTGAGATGTTAAAAACACCGTTGCGTACAAGCTTTTGCTTGTACGCATTTTTTCTCTCTTTCAAGGGATTTTTCGAACGGTATCCCTTGGAAGGCTTATGGAAGGATTGTCGAACGTTTTACCTTTCATAAGCAATAGCGTACAAGCCTTTTTGGTTTGTACGCTTTTTTCTCTTTCAGGGGATTTTTTGAACGGTATCCCTTGGAGAGCTCGTGAAGGGAGTGACGAATGCTTTACCCTTCACGAACAGTCGAACGTTAGGCTACCTACCGCAAAAACTCCTCGGGGATCCGGGGAGTAATAGGGAGGCGTGCTTCGGCATGTCGACAGTTGGACCAGGATGACTTTACTCTGGTACGCAGGGACTGGGATCCGAGCCCCACGTTGACGTACCTCTGTGTCGAAAGTGAAACGCCAGCGTGTCCCCAGTATTGGGTTGGACTCTGCGGGGTGTGTGGTTGCAAGCAGGCTTGACGGGTGAAGCGATTTGACCCGGATGCTGCTTATGTTCGAAAGCAGAAGACGGCGGGGAGCTAAACACCGCCGAATTCTTACCAAGAATTACGACTCTAGGCTAGCCGTGTAATGCGGTGGACTGTAGTAAGGAGTTTTGGTACACTTAGTGGCCTCTCATCGAGGTAATCGATGCCGTTGGGGCTCTCATGAGAGTCTCACTTTTCGATGGGGAAACTCTAGGCACCATCGCCGACGAATGAAAACCGACGAAGCTGTGGGGCTTGTTGACGAGGGCTCCGGGGCAGCAAATACTGCGGATTGATGCGGTGATATTGCCCTAAGGAAAGACTCTAAGACAGTCATAGAATACTGCTGGGCTGATGCGTTGCGGCTTAAAACACCGATCGGAGAAGGTTCACTGCTGGGCTGTCGTTGGTGTGGATCCTGTGACTGCGAGTGGAATAATGATCGCGCGTGGATACGCGAGTTAACTATATTAAAGGAGCGCGGACGTTGGAAGTGGCCGCGGCGGCGAATACCGCGAGTATAGTTGGGCGAGCACGGACGTCGGAGAACGCCCGCGGCGGAGCTGCTTTGAGTCGAGTCTTGGTCGCGCGCGCGGACGTCGGAAAGCGCCCACAGCGGCATTGCTTCGTTTGCGTTTTTATTTTATAATTTTATGTTACATTTAATTATGTAACGTAACAACCTGTATATGTCGTAACAGCGATTAATTTTTATTTGACTTCTGCAGTTAAACAAAGTACCAGCACTTGACAACTATTTTATGATTAAAAAAAGAATAGACACGTTCAATTCCAAATTAGAAATATTGCATTATAAACATTAGATTGCTTTATTTCAACTTTTTCTAAACTATCATCAGTATACAAGAGGATATTAGTAAATCATGAAAAACTTTTGGAACACTTAACCAACGGTGGTGCAAGTATTATTTTATTTAAAGAGAGGTAAAAAAGAGAAAGATTACTTTTTTATTAGTTTTCAGAATTAATTTTGCACAAATGAATATTATTATTATTAGATAAAATTGTTTATCTATTGCTGTAAGACACGGGAAGGATAGACATTGTGTATTTAAAGGGAATAAAAAAGTGAGAAATTTATTTTTTATCAGATTTGCAGAAATTAATAAAATTATTAAAAAATTATTTATTTATTGCTTGTAGGACATAATAGGACTAGAATTGAAATGTAAATTTGCAGGATACTTTTCTGAAAAAATGTTTGTTTTCAATATAATAGATATTTGTATTTTTAAAAATAAATACTTGTTGATTCCACTTTGATTTCAGTACTTTCTATTGCAGAAATTATATATATATATAATGTTAAATATAAGTTACATATAAAAAGGTGTTAACACAATACTTGCGGGTTTTGACACCTTCTTGGAAGGTGTTTTCGATTTCAATACTTTCAATTGCAGATAACTATTATGAAATATAAGTTACATATAAAAAAGGTATAATTAAAATATAAATAAGTAGAAAAAATATGGGAGCTAGATTCAAATACATATCGATTCCACTTTGATTTCAGTACTTTCAATTGCAAAAGTTTCTTATATGGAGTTTTTGTAATATAAAGAAAATATTTAATTGAGATTCAAAGAAACAGAAAGAACATAGGAGTAATAATTAAAGTTATTTATTAGATAAATATTCAAATATTGAAAAAATTTAAAAACACCGTGATTGGAAAATACCCATACTTATGCGGATTTATACACCTTCTTGAAGGTTTTAAAAAAATGGCTAAGTATTTCTTCAATTTAACTACCGGATGAGCATTTTTATAATATGTTTGGATTCCACCCATACTTGCGAATTACAAAAATTATAAATTAAACACTTTCTAAAAATAATATGTACAGATTTTTAGCTTTTTGTGGCCATTGTTTTTTTTTAATTTTCAAATAATTTAATTCAAACCACTGATTATTTTAAGTAACATATTTGTATAGTGGCCGCTTTCAATACAATCACCATTATGAAATATTTCACTCAAAACTTTATATTTTTTTCCCAATATTCACAATAGACTTTGGAATTTCGTTGATACCATAATTAGTTAATTTATCTCAAACAGTCAATAACAAACTTTATCTTTTTATTATTCTTTCTGACACTATGAAATAGTCTACATCTAATATATATATATATATACATACTATGTGTTTATTAGCTGAGAGTAGCGCAGAAGCTCCACCTTGCGGCCACTTCTCAAACAACTTGCCAACAGTTTTTACGTTTGTAGGCGTTCTCTCACGGGCTGGAAAAAATTTCGTCTCTTTCTATCTTTCGCATCTCCTATGACGCTATCTCTTTTTGTTTGCTTCAAATGAAAAAGAAAGTGGAAATAGCAAAAATCGAGAATTGTAATTCAGCAAGCAACTTTAATAACATCGAATTTCTTCACTATGAATTTATGAATTCGAACCGGATATATTGTAAAGTGAAGAATTAAATAAAAAATAGATGTGAGATTTGTCGTTGCATAAATACATAGTATAATTTTAAATTTACGAAAATATAAAAAATCTGAGAGGTTAGTTAACTGTATAATAAGGGCTTACGCGCCTGCATACTTGCGTCCAGGCGCTATCGCGCCTTGTGATGAGTATTATATTATTATATTACTATTATCATGATTATTATTATTTAATTATTATTATTGATATTGATATATAATATGTTGTATATATGGACGCATATAAATAAAATATAATACCTGTCGTTGTATGTACTGATGCATTGGGTGGAATAATTATAGTTTTATTGATATTATTACTATTATGTTTTTCAATAATTGAAGTAATTTTTTTAATTTCGTTCTGCAATTGGTCACGATATTCTGTGAGTTCATCCAACTTCCATTGCTCGGGTTCATAACGTTCTGTTTGCATAGCTACGTCCTTCATAACATACGATTTAAAATTATAGATACAATACTTTAATGATTGTATACATCGTGTACTATAATTTTTTAAAATTATATAAAATAAATTTTCAATAAATTAATTATATGATCTCATGTATATTAATTTTGTAAAAATTAATATATGTTTGGTAAAGAGATTCTCGTCTCATGTATCTTTCTTTGCAAAGTGCGAAAATGTCTCACGAGATGAAAATCTACTTTATCGCACTTATAGCGTAATGTCCTGTTTATTGTCCTAGGCATTAAATGCATTTTTATTCTCCAAAAAGTGGTCAACAAAGTGAAAGTCATAGTCCTTTGGGGTGAAAACAAACTTATTCATAACTTAATTCGTTAAATAATTAGCTTTGTTTAATCTAAGCTAATCAACCAAGAAGGAAGGCGATTTTTTTTAAGCAAAGAAACTAATAAAAAAATGACCATCTCCTTTTAAAATAGAAACAAATAAAATTATAAATATAAAAAAGTAGAATGAACAGTCAGAATCAACGTCAACAATATGAAGGTAATTTTTTCACGTGGTAGAAAAGTGAATACCAGGTATAAGGTAATGATGATACTTAAGTTTCCGATTGACATATAATTAGTAATTTTCATAGTAGGATGAGCCATATAATAAATATAAGAGAAGCCGCGTGTATTAAATTTCTGTATACAATCGTTGACATGGTAAGCAGGCGATTAGCAGGTCTTTCTCCTATATTTCAACTGGAATCTCTAAGTTTAATTGGACTAACATTTATAGATATTTATGTATATTAAATTTATAGAGATTTAAAAAAATAGAATTTATAATCGTAATAAATCTTACATTGTCACTAATTAAATACGCGCGGTACTCCGACTTATAATAGAGCGAGAGGTTAGCCACTCTCGCCGCGATTCTCTCTCGTTCGCGTAACCACGTATTCCGCAAACCGGAGGCTTCACACTCCGGCGCGGCTATATCCGACGGAATTCGTAGCGAAGTCAGGTAATCCGTACCTGGCAAACATAACCGTGTTCCCCGATTAAATCGAGACAACGTGTCTCGGTGCGTATATTGCGGCGGGCGCACACACACATACGCGACTTTATATTTTGTAGTTTATTGGTTCTATTAGTCTTGTTCACCTTGAGTCAAGGTTTAACCTTGCCTTGGCTCATCTTGTTATTAATATCTTTCTCTTATTTTTATATAATAAACTATTTCTTTAACTTTAATTACGAGTAATAGTCAATCAGCCTGTGATCACTCCCTATCCCCGAAGGCGAATACCGCCATGCCCCGCGGGTGTCGTGCATTGCTCCGCACGACACATATCTGAGGAGCCGAGCACGAGTATCGACGAGGTATAATACGAGTTAACCGAGATAAATGTGTACTAGGTAAGTACATACATTGTACACAGGGTCGACAACGTCACTCGGAGCTTGAGGCTAGCTCCGGTCGTCTCGAGAGGCGATTTTACCGATTTATCAGCTGTATGGTGAGACAGCTGATCGCAGCGGTGTGGAGATTTCCTGTGCATTGAGTATGTGCACAGGATGAGTATAACCCTTCTGACGTATAATACCGACCCTGTTACAATATATATATATATAATAAAGAATATAAATTATAATTATAAATATTTATACATCAGCTGAGAAAAATGTATACAGTTTGTATCAGTATGTATCAGTATGTACAGTATGTACAATATGTATAAGTTTGGGATCGCAAATTACATATTTTGATGCCTAAATACTGAATAACATACGTTTAAAATATAACATCTAAAAATACAAAATCCATACAAACACTATAATTACTTTAATTTATTTATATCTATTATCTATTAACCGTTATTATTATGCAAAAGAAATTTTTCTAAAAATGAAACAGAAACTTCTATTTATTAGTTATATATGTATATCTAACGAATTTTTTATTTCAAATTTACGTCTGTTGTATTATTATTTTCATTTTATACAAATACGTTTCAAGTATTCGATCATGAAACAAAATATTTATTACTAAATTTAATTTTCTATATAGATAGAAACCATAATTGCCAAAATTATATAAATAAAAATTATATAATTCGATCTAAAATTCCATCTGAAAACAATTATTTAAAAATCACTTTCATACATCGAGGTTAATCAATAAAAAAATTAAATCATAAGCTAATCGAAACTGAACGAAAAAGGAAATATAGACAATCATTGTCAAATGATAAAAAAATGGAAATAGCAAAGATTAGAAAGGAAAATCGAAAATTAATGAGTGCAGAATCAAAGTTAGTTGAAGCAGAAAAAAACGACAATTAAGAAAAATGAGAGCAGAAAACGATAAACATGGCGCATCATCAAATGAACATAAAGTACCAAATATTAAAAAAGAAAAACTACAACAATTGAGTACAAAAAAAATCAACAGTTTTGATGTAATAGATGAGTCACTTATTGAATGTAATTATTTGGGCAAATTAGTTTACGAATGTGAATTTTGTCAAGCAAAACGCTTTAAAGCTGAAATTAAACATGATCATAAATATTCTGATTGTTGCCACAGAAATAAAGTCAAATTTTCAAATCTTAATGCGTACCCTGAAAATTTAAAAACATTTTTACTAGGGCAATCAAGCAAAGATATTAATTATAAAAGAAATATAAGAATTTATAATAATTTATTAGCATTTGCGAGTTTTGGAGCAAAATTAGCTATGTTCATTACTGTTGGACCAAAAGTATTAAGAATATGTGGACAAATATATCATAATTCATATGCTTTACATCCAAATGAACATGATCATCCAAAATTTGGTCAGCTGTATATATTAGATAATAAATTGCTAATGAGTATAGATTATCTGAGTCATATAATAACAATTTAAATAAGAACCTTATAGAAGAATTAGATATAATACTGCGTAATATAAATCCACTTGCCAATGCATATAAAATGATGTATGAAATTGAAAAAGAAGAACAAGAACGATCAAATAGGTTACATCGTCCGTGTAAAGAAATAAAAATGTATTTAACTAGAGACAATTTTTTAAAATCAAAATCCAAACTAGCAGCATGTAATGAATTAGCTATTGTTTATGTAGGTGAAAACGGTGAACCACCATTTAAAAGAGATATATGTATTTTTCAAAAAGAGAAAAAGCCTAAATGAATTTCAAGTATTAATAAAGACATTGATCTATTGGTATATCCATTAATATTCCCTTACGGTGATTTATGTTGGGAACCATACATAAAGTGT
Source organism: Theocolax elegans (assembly GCA_026168455.1). NCBI lineage: Eukaryota > Metazoa > Arthropoda > Insecta > Hymenoptera > Cerocephalidae > Theocolax > Theocolax elegans. The sequence continues at coordinate 4,774 of JANSJX010000087.1, read as the reverse complement.
TCTTCGAATACATATAAATATAAAAATATATGTGCCTTCCAGTATTATTCGTACAGATTGAGTATTAGGAAAGAATTCAATCCATGTATAAACTTAAAAAGTTTATCGAATCAGTTTATTCTCAATTGTTGGTCTAAAATAGGAAATACTTGTTTATATTTTTAAGAAAACAACAGCATAATCTAAGAAAAGATCAATATAAAGGCCTAATGGATGAACTTCATAATAAGAACGTAACAAATGATATTTCTCTTGGAAAAATGGTTATTCTATCATCTATTTTTTTGGAAGTCCAAGAGCAACGCAGCAAAACTTTTTAGATGCAACGACTATAATGAAAATATAAGAAAACCAGATATTTTTTGAACAATGACGTGTAATCCTAAATGGAAAGAGATAACAGAGAATTTAATGAAATACGAAGATACACTTGTTCTCGAGTTCTCGAGTTACCTGGACTATTGGATTGTTGTTGATTTCCGTTTTTGTTATTTAAAGCTTTCTCCTTACACTGAGTGCAAAATACTACTTGCTTTCCCTATTTACGGAGAGCAATATCAAACTTTTTACTTCTTATGTAAAATGTATCTAGTGCTTAGTGAAGTCAATTCAGAACAACACAAATGTGTATGCGTGTGTGACAGTTAATGCGGGTATCTATGAGCTTGTTTGTGCGTTCGGTATATTTATTTGTAAGTGCTTTTGTGTGCATGTGTGTGTGTGTGAGTGTGGGTGTGCGAATGTGTGCAAGTGTACACGTTTAAGAGTATGTCTGAGAGTGTATGAATGTGCGCACAATTTAACAAATAAAAAAGTGCTTGGAACAAAAGACTACTCTTCTATACTTATACTCCAGGTGAAATTATTTTATAAAATTTTTATAAATCTTATAAAAATTTTATAAAATTGATTTTATATAATTAATTTAAAGTTATATATCTAATTGATCCTATAGAATTATATATTTTTTTATAAATTTTTATATAATATTCTATAAAATAAACGTATTATAATATGTAATTTATTTTTCACCTTGAAAATCAATAAAGTTGACTTTATTGACCTCTTATTAGGGAGTAAAAACGCATTTTAACCCCTCCGGGAATAAAGTAAATTTAAAGGGCAATAATGAATATTATTGCCCATTAAATTATAAAATTTGTTTCTTTTAATAATTTTTCTTTAATATTTTTTACTGGAGATATAAAAATGTCATATGTACTTCTAAAAGGTACTACATAATTTTAAAAATTAATATTCAAATTGTGTTATTGTTTTTTAGTTAAAACACAGTGGAATGTATTTTAAGCTGCTTAGTGTTTCATTATTATTATTATTATTATTAGTGTAATAATGTAATAATAAACAAATTTATGTTATTAACCTTAAGATTATTAAACTTATTTTCAAATAAAGCAGTAAAACTTATGAGGATGTCTAGTCTTGATTCCAACCTAACCTTTTCTCAATTTTTTTCATAATATATTAAATTTAAAATCTCTAAAAAAGTCATACGTATTTTATATAACAAACACAAAGGCCTGAAGGAGTCAGATTTATCAAAATATACAATAATAATCACCCAATAACATTCATTTTAGGATTTGAAATTCCCTTGACATAACTTTATTTTGTGTCAATAACGTACCATTTCGCCTTTACATATAAAAATAAATTACGTATTATAATACGTTTATTTTATAGAATATTATATAAAAATTTATAAAAAATATATATAATTCTATAGGACCAATTACATATAAAACTTTATAATAAGTATATAAAATAAATTTTATAAAATTTTTTACAACATTTTCACCTGGTAAACTCGATTACTTAAATTAACAACAAAAATGGGTTATGTCAACTATATTTTCTAATATTTAAAATAATAAGTAACCAAATTTTACTCAATTTTGCCATTAAAATGATTATATCGACGCCTCTTACGAAAACTAGCACAACTATTTCTTCCGCGAAAACTAGCAACTATGAACATACTCCACGAAGACTAGCACGTTTAACGTTTCTATTTGGAAAACTAGCATGTTTGATATTTTTCCGCGAAGACTAGCACAACTCGCTTGCTCGCGAAAACTAACACATTTAATTTTCTTGGACGAAAAGTAACATATTTCAATTTTCCGCGAAAACTAGCACGTCTCGCTATTTCTTTTTATTAATTAATGACCACATGATTTTGAATAAAAAAAGTGTTATTAAATAAGGTTTTTATTTAATAGGTGTTTATTTCAATTGATCAAGCTTCGCTCGCAGTTAAATAGTATTGTTAACATAATAATTCTTTACCATCAAATTACATGTAATGTAATATTCAAAAAATTACTTTTTAAAAACTATTTAGTAAAATAATTTATAGTACTAGTAATTAAATAAATATTACAATTATATAATTTGTTGGGATAAATCCGTAATAATTAATAGAAGAATGATCATTTTTACTATTTATATCATTAACAATTTTTGTTACTCCCAATAATTAATTCTGATATTATTATTTACATTAATATACCTGATAAACTTTATATAATTCATAATAGATCGATTCATATTAATAAATTATTAATTATAACATTCCAATTAGAATTTAAAATATCACATGTACTAGGATGACAAATATTAGAAGTTCAAATAGAAATAACGATTTGTTTTTACAATTTTTGATATATTGTTTTGTTATATTATTTTTGGTATATTGTTTACTTATATATATATATATATATATATATATATCCCCATTAAAAAATCTCACTGGAGATCTCAGATCATATCCCAGGTAAGATGTCATACCAAAAACTCATTTCAGCAATTTTTCGTTCATTACACGTTTTAATCCTTCTTATGTCGATTGATAACTTGTTTAAGTGGGTATCATACTCAATTACAAATACAATTTCGCACCAAAAAATAGCAGACGAAAAAAACAACTAATTTACTTATACAATTAATAAAAACAAATTACGCAAAAACAGGAGTTAGTTGCCCTCCGTTATGTAATTATCTATCATTTTACAAAGCTTCAAGTTACTATAACAACATGTCACCGAGAAAACCTTGAAAAATGCTATATTCTTATAATTTCTTGTATGAAAAATAAAATTCAACTCTTCAGACATTTTCGAAATTTCAATGAAAACAGCTTCAGCCCGGATTTGAACCGGGACCTAGCTTTACTCTCGCACTCTATTACTCTAACTTTCGTTTTCTCTCTATCTCTCATCTCTCCATCTCTCATTCTCTCCATCTCTCATTCTCTCCATCTCTCATTCTCTCTATCTTTCATTCTCTCTCTCTCCCTCACACAGACTCTCATTCTTACTCATTCTCACTCTCGCACTCCATCACTCTCCCTCATTCTTACTCGCTCTGTACCTCTCGTTCTCTGTCTCTATCTCTCATACTCTCTCTCACTCTCTCTCTCTCTCATTCTCGTCTCCCTCATTCTCTCTCCCGCTCTGTACCTCTCGTTCTCTGTCTCTATCTCTCATACTCTCTCTCATTCTCTCTCCCTCATTCTTACTCGCTCTGTACCTCTCGTTCTCTGATTCTATCTCTCATACTCTCTCTTTCATTCTCTCTCTCTCTCTCTCTCTCTTTACGTTACAAAGGCAGTGGTCTCCTTTTGCGTACTCGAATTTTGCTGACTAATGCTTTAATTATTCCTCACTTTGACTATGCTTGTCTCGTATTTTTAGATCTTCCATCTTATCTTAATATTAAACTTCAACGCATGTGTAATACCGTTGTTAGATTTATTTTTCATCTAAAACGTGAGGTAGCATTGCAGCCTTTCTATGATCATCTAAACTGGCTTCCATTAAATGTTCGACGAAAATATTTCCTTGGTCTTTTATGTATAAATTGTTGGCCACCCAAACACCTCAATATTTATTCGATAAGCTGGCTTTTGTTGGCATTGAATTGCGTAGGTCCAAACGAGTAAATACTGTTTTTAACCTACCTAATGTTAAGAATCTTGCGTGTAAATCTTCGTTTATTTATTTAGCAATGGAAACGTGGGATAATATCATATCTAGAATAAGAGAGTGCTCTAATGTAAATATTTTTAAAATGTATTATAAAAAATTTCTCCATGAGGATGGACCGATTTACCATGAGGACCATGAGGATGCACCGAACTTATCCGATTTTATGTCCAATGCTTGCGACGTAGATTATTTTAATTTTAATTTAGCGTGAATTATTATTTTACATATGTATTATCGGTTATATTATTCTTCTTTAGTTGTCTAATTTATTTTATATGTTTTATTTTATATGATTAGAGCCATCTGGTTGTATCAACTTTGGCGCAAATAAAATATAGTTATCAATCGATCTCATCATTTTCTCTCTCTCTCTCTCTACCTCTAATTCTCTCTATCACCTGGATATATAAGTTTAAGTTTAATCAGCATTGCTGTGTTATTTCATCTGTCATTTCTTCTGTATTCATTGTTTTCATTTTTGTTACTATTTATTTATTTATTCATTGTATTCATTATATATATTCTTTTTATTTTATATTGCGGTTGATATGCGAACGCTAACAATTTTGTTATTTAACTAATTTGTTATTTATTTTTAAGTTTTAATTTATTAATCTATTAATCAATTGTACATATATTTTATTTTGTTATTTTAATTCTTTACTCTGTCATAGTTTTTATTTTATATTTTTGTTATGCAATTTTATATTATTATCTAGTTTTAAAAAAGTTTTATTCTATGTATCAGTTCGCTTTAGTGCCTA